>JAJIBD010017169.1:12500-17242 GCA_021461705.1 Cryptotis parvus
TCCCAAGAGGCTGGGCCAAGTGTGGCTTTGGGGGCCGAGCAGAGGAGATGCTCCAGCTGACCTCGGAGGCGGCAGGAAAGCAGGCATGTAAGCCGAGCTGGGCACAGGTGGGCACCCCCAGCCCTCACCCAGCATGTCCTCCGACACGGGGGTCCGCAGGATGTCCCCGGTGAACTCGCAGGTGGTCTTCTGGGCATCGATCCGGAGGTTCCTTCAAACACCTGTGGGCACAGGAGGGTGATTTTCCTCACCAGGGTCCCCGTTGCCAGCGGCCTTGGTGGCCAGCTCTGGGCAGGGTGCTCCTGGGGAAACAGGACCTTTCCCCCTACAGAACTGATGGGACTAAGGGTTCTTTCCTCCATCGCTAGAATCATGCCGGCTTACCTGGACAATCGCCTTGGTCCCAGCTACCTCCAACACTTGCCCGCTCCTCTGAGTCCCGTCCGGGAGGGTGAAGTTGACGATCTCAGCATACTGGGCAAACTGGCAGGAGGGGCACAGAGCGACCATAAGCCAGAGCTGAAGTCCCGTCACCTCTTTTCCCCTCCTTCCTAGTTCCAGCCTTACATTTCTGCCCCCTTTGTGCCTCTACATGAACTCAGGGAAGGGGACATTTGTGTTCTCTTGGAGGGACAGGAGCTCCCACTTTATTATTTTTGCTCTCTACTTTATGTCAACACTGTAGTTTACAAAGTTGTTTGTGACGATATGTTAAAACCTTCAAATATTCCAACCCCAGTCCCACCACCACCATCACCCTCCCTCCACCATTGTCTCTAAGTTGCCAACAACCCCTCAAAGCCTACCCCATAGAAGACCAGCAATACTTCATTTTATATTGCTTGTTACCACTGAATGGCTGATGGAATGATCAAAAAATTTTCCTGGGGCCAGAGCAATAGCCCAGGGTAGGGTGTTTGCTCTTGCACACGGGGCTGGCCTGTGCCGGCCTGGGTTCGATCCCGGCATCCCATATGGTCCCCGAGCACCGCCAGGAGTAATTCCTGAGTGCAGAGCCAGGAGTGACCCCTGAGCATTGCCGAGTGTGATCCAAAAAGTAAAAAAAAATTTTTTTCCTTATGAGAAAATTAGTGTAGGGCCAGTATGATAGCCCAGCGGTGTGGGCGTTTGCCTTGTTGCGCGGCTGGCCCATGCGCCTGGGTTCGATCCCGGCATCCCATATGGTCCCCAAGCAACACCGGGTAATTCCTGAGTGCAGAGCCAGGAGAAACCCCTGAGCATCGGACCGGGTGTGACCCAAAAAAAAGCAAAAAAAAAAAAAGAAAAAAAAAGAAAATTAGTGTAAAGTGTTGTATCTCACCAGGGGGGACATTAAGTTCCTGTCTGAGGGATTACTAAACTTTTTTTTTTTTTTTGGTTTTTAGGTCACACCCGGCGATGCTCAGGGGGTTTCTCCTGGCTCTTCACTCAGGAATGACTCCTGGCGGTGCTCGGGTACCATATGGGATACCGGGATCTAACCCAGCGGCATGGCCGGCCGCAAAGCAAAGGCACCTACCCGCTGGGCTTCATCACTCTGGCCCCAGATTACTAAATTTTTGTTACAGGTTAAACCTTCTGTGTCATGTTTTTGATACCCACATCACAGTACAGATATGTTGCAGGCATAGAAGACGCTGAAATAAAAAGCTACAGCAAACAAAATGAAGGGCTGGAGCAATAGTACAGTGGGTAGAGTGCTTGCCTTGCATGCGGCCAACCTGGGTTTGATCCCTGGCATCCCTTGTGGTCCTCTGAGCACTGCCAGGAATAATTCCTGAGTGCAGAGTCAGGAGTAACTCCTGAGCATCACTGGGTGTGACCCCAAAAGAAAAACAAACAAAAATGCTAGAAAAACTTTTAATTCTTGCCATTCGTCCCAAATAAACAGCTGAAAGAGAAGAGTAAGACAAGAAATTCCAAGGTCATATACACCAAAAAAATCAGGTTAAAGTCATAATTGGAATTTATGGCCAGGATATCATGATGAACATGAATAAATGGAACCACCACCACTCAGGGTGCGGGCTTCCGAAGAGGGAAGTGCGGCCTCAGCAGGCAGATGCTCAACTTCCCCTTCATCAGGAAAACGCAAATAAAAGCAAGACAGTTGGGCGACCAGCCATAGCATGCGGGACCTCGGACACGCCTGGGGAGCTGGAACTCTGCTTTCCCCAGGCTCAGCTGACCATGGGCTCCCAGGAGGACAGATGGGTTTTGGGAATGGGCCCATCACCTCTGGGGGGTCCCAGAAGCAGCCGGATGAGACTCGCCCACCACACTAGCTACCACCTTCGCTGTCCGGACTCTGGGATACTATCTCACGACCAGATTAACAGAGCAAAACCAGTTCGAGCCCAGGTAGGCAGCTCCCAGAAGCGGGAATCACTGGGAATTCGTCCAGATGGAGTCAGGGGTCGGCCCTTCCCCCCTCCATTTTGTCGAGCCTGGTGACCCCGCCCAGGAGCTGCCCTGGGGCCACCAGCCATAGCATGCGGGACCTCGGAAGCAGCTGGGGAAGCTAGAACTCCGCTTTCCCAGGCTAAGCTGACCATGGGGCTCCCGGAGGACAGATGGGTTTTGGGAGTGGGCCCATCACCTCTGGGGGGTCCCGGAAGCAGCCGGATGAGGCTCGCCCACCACACTAGCCACCACCTTCACTGTCCCGACGCTGGGATACTACCTCACGACCAGATTAACAGAGCAAAATCAGTTCGAGCCTTGCGGCCGCGCGGTCCATCAAAATAGTGGAAACAGTAATGTCCTTTAATGCACTGCATTCCACAATGTGCAGGAAAATTTAGCGGGAGGGAGAGATAGAGAGGAGTAGAAAAGATATACAGAACCCGCCAAGTAGTTGAGGTGTGAGGGGGAGGGAGGTGGGGACATTGGTGATGGGAGATGGGTTCGGGTGGAGGGATGGGTGTTGGAACACTGTAGAACCAAAACTCTACATGAGCATCTTGCAATTGTATGTCTAAAATGGTGTAATAAAATTTGGGGAAAAAAATAAAAGCAAGACAGTTGGAGTCTGCACCCATAGAGAGAGGCAAAATCAAGCGAGAGATGCCCAGGGCAGAGGGTAAGCTGTAGGACAAGATCTGTCAAGTGTGACTGGTAGGAGGAGAAATCACAAATTTTCTGGGCAAGCGATCTTGTTTCCCCCATTAATAGCTACTTAAAATATGCATGCATAAGTTCTAAAGACAGGTGCTCTGAACGTAGGTGTTCTGGCATAGTGGGGACTGGCCACAGACAGCTTGGCTTGCTTGCGTTTGCAGTTGTGACAATGGTTATGGTTCTCTTAGCACTGTGGATGTACCATCACCACACAGTGGTGTCCTGATGAGCTTGAAATATGTTTGCTGCAAGGATTTTCTTGTTTGTTGCTTTTTTGGGCCACGCCTGGTGATGCTCAGGAGTTATTCCTGGCTCTGTACTCCAGAGTCACTCCTGGAGGTGCTCAGGGAACCATATGGGATGCCAGGGATGGAACCCAGGTTGGCTGTAAAAGCAAGCACCCTACCTACTGAACTATCTCTCTGACCCTGCAAGGATTTCTTTAATATTGTTTACTCAAGAATTTTTTTTGGGGGACCATAGCGATAGCATAGCAGGTAGGGCATTTGCCTTGCATGCGGCTGACCCTGGATCGGTCCCTGGCATCCCATGTGGTCCCCCAAGCACCACTGGGAGTAATTCCTGAGAATTACTGAGAAGAGCCAGGAGGAACCCTTGAGCATTGCTGGGTGTGACCCAAAAAGCAAAAAAAAAAAATTTTTTTTTGAGAGGGCGTATGGGGCTCCAGGCAGTGCTAGGAATCAGACCTGGGGCTCCTCATAAAGCTCAGCCCACTGAGTCCTCTCTCCAGCCTGGCTTGGCAGGTGTGCTACCTTGACAGGCGCACCCATGACACCTGCACCCATTCACTCATTCATCTCACTTCCTCTCCCTTTTAACAAACCTGTCACCTACGACAGGCTGGGGGTGGGCTGGAGTCCATTGTGGGGTGGGAGCCCAAATTTCACAACACATTAGCCCTGCCCAGTAGGAGTGGGATGCGGAGGGGACAGACATGTGGTCAGGGGGGAGACCAAGTGCTTCCTTGGTACCTGCCAATAGGACAAGACAGAGCAGAGAGGGTCAACTGCTGCCCAGCAGTGGAGAGGCTTCCAGAAAGGACCTCTCAGCCTGCCCGGGTGAGAGGAGGGGAGGAGAGAGAGGGAGGGTGCCAGGCGCAGGCAGAGAGAGGAAAGGTATCAGCTCTTGCTAGCTGAGGGCTTAGGCCTGAGAGGATGCAGGGAGGCAGAGGGCAGGGAGCGCCAGGCTGGGGTCCAGAGGCACAGAGGTTGCTGGGAGAGCAGAGGCACTGAGAGGTTGGGGTGCAGGCAAAGGAGTTGGGGACAGCGTGGTTTCTAGTTTGCTCAGCAAGGTGGGCAAGGGAAGCTGGAGTGGCACTGGGGGGGGAGGCGTGGCGTAGCTGGACTTTTGCAGCCTCCTAAAGTCTCAGAATCTGCCCTCCAGAGACTCTGGGCCTAGCTCTGGTGGGTTCCCACAGTTCCTGGTGGGGGCTACCTGTAGCACTTCCTGCCCATGCTGCACCTCACCTGCCCAGGTGGAGCTCCTCCGTCCAGCTCTGGGGGTGGACTGAAGGACATGGCAGGGAGCCCCCACCTGGGTCCTGCTGGACTCTGTGGGAGGAAGGGAGAAGCTGGTCCCCAAGACCTCAGGGGTCCACTGAG
>JAJIBD010017172.1:0-36627 GCA_021461705.1 Cryptotis parvus
TGGGCATGCTTGTTGTACTGCTTAATAAATAACCATTTGATGATTCTGCAGTATGTTTAGAGGGTAATTCTTCTTCTCTTGCTTTGGAGAGTTCATTTGGCATTCTAAAAATGGATGTAATTTCAAGTGGTAGCCCAAATGTATCAATTAGCATGACACCTAGGTCTTTTTAAAGGATCTATACATTTCCAATTTCCTTTGCCATCTTAACTATGGTAAATCATCCTCAACAAGATCATTCTTTTGAACAACAGACTCCTTAGCTCAGATCAATTGAGATTAGAAAATGAAAAATAGTCTAGATGCTGAGAACTCCGTATGAAACTGCATTTGTGGATGAATATTGGATGAAGATTAATGTGTTATTTTCAACTCTGCACCCTTGATTTAAAAAATGTATTCTCTATGTGCCGCTGCTGGATTAAACACTAATATATATTTGGATGGCTGACTTGCTTGCAAGTTTTGTGTTTCCCATGGAACCGGAGGATTAATGGAAGGAAACTACGTGAATTCAAATGTATCTTGTTCTGCACAGCATCTTTTCTTCTGAAGAGTTGCACATCAAATTGGGTAAAATGAATTGTTTTTCTATTGAATTGTAAATCAATGACTTGTATTCTTTGTTTTAATTTCTGATCATTTGCTGCGGGATAAAATATTCAGCTCTTTAGCACATCATCTAGTCCTGTGGAATCTGGATTCTGCCAACCTTTAAAAACAATTTCAAAGTTTCTCCCCCTATTTGTTTGCAAGCTCCAGGTTAATTCACATTCTTTAAATGCTATTAAAAGAAAATTCTGTACATCTTGTCTAGAGTTTTGTTTTGGGCCATACTAGGGTGGTGCTCAGGGCTTACTTTTAACTGTGCTCAAGGATAACTCCTTGGGGGCTGAGGGACCATATGGGTTTAACTCTACAGGGCCCAAGGCAAGCTCTGAGTGCCCTATTTACTGTAATATCTTTCCAGCTCCAGGGCTGATTTCTTTTGGGGTCACACCCAGCAATACTCAGGTGTTATTCCTAGCTCTGCACTCAGGAATTACTCCTGGTCGTGCTGGGGACCATATGGGATGCTGTGTGCAAGGCAAATGCTCAACCCGCTGTACTATTGCTCTGCCCCTGGGCTGATTTAAGTGGGGGCTTCATATTAGCCCCTGAAAACTAGAATACAGACTCAACTTCATATTCTGCTGCATTGTAGAATGAGGGTTTTTCAGCTGCATTGCATTCTCCATAGTCATTACATATTGCTGTCCTTACCTCTTACCCATCATTGCATGCGGAGTGGCCTAAGATAGTGAACCTGGATAGAAGGGTTCCTTTTTTCAGGAGAATCGCTCCTGTGTGTTACTTAGGTTTCTCTGGAGGGCACCTGACATAGACTTAATATTTTTGAAACCTACTGCATGGTGCTGGAAGCCATGCAGGGCTGGCATCAAACCCAGGGCTCTGTGCTTGCCGGGCACACATTCCAGTCCCTGGAGTTACCTCCCTCAGCCCTCAGGAAGGGGTTTTGGTGCTCTAACAACCCCACTGAAAGCTTTAGATTCCTGATCTCTGAATCAGGCGCAACCAACCAATACACTCAGGACCATCCCATATGGTCCCCTGAGCACTGCCAAGAGTGATTCCTGAGTGCAGAGCCAGGAGTAACCCCTGAGCATGGCCGGGTGTGACCCAAAAAAGGAAAAAAAAAATTTTGGGGCCGCAGCGATAGCATAGCGGGTAGGGCGTTTGCCTTGCATGCAGTTCACCCGGTTCGATCCTCAGCATCTCATATGGTCCCCGAGCACTGCCAGGTGTAATTCCTGAGTGCAGAGCCAGGAGTAACCCCCTGAGCATGGCGGGTGTGACCCAAAAAGAAAAAAAAAGATTTGGGGCCCCAGCGATAGCATATCGGGTAAGGCATTTGTCTTGCAAGCAGCCGACCCGGGTTGGATCCCGGCATCCCATATGGTCCCCCTGAGCACCGCCAGGAGTAATTCCTGAGTGCAGAGCCAGGAGTAACCCCTGAGCATCGCCGGGTGTGACCCTAAAAAAAGCAAAACAAACAAACAAACAAATAAATCACTTGTATCACTTGTCTTCCCGTTCATCATCGATTTAATAAATAAATAAATAAATGATTAAATAAATGAATAGACAAACAAATAAATAAATGAATAAATGAATAAATAAATAAATAAATAAATAAATAAATAAATAAATAAATAAATAAATAGATAAATAAATAAATAAATGAAATAAAAAAAACCCCCGTCTGCATGACACGCTTTGAGACACACGCTTTGAGACCCGTGGAACCTTGGTCCGTTTTACCGAGGACCTTGAGTCTTCAGCTGAGCGACTCAGGTGCACCGCCGGAGTCTCGCGGGTCTTTTTCCACTCTTGGGCTCTGCTCACCCTTCGACTCCCGGAGGGCAAGTGCAAGCCAAGGCCCTGCCCGCCGGAGCCCGCGTCTCGGGGCGGGGCGAGCCCGCTGCAGGAAATGCCCGGGCGAGGGTGTCACCTGCCTCGAGACTTGTTGATTCTCTGCAGCTCCGCCTCTTGGGTCGGTTCCCTGCGCCCAGAGGACGAGCCTCGCTCACCTGGTGCCAGGTGCGGCCCCGGGGGAGCTCCTGCCACGCTCCGGGGTCCGCGCCCCCCCGCCCTGCACGCACAGTCATGAGCAAGTTGGGGAAGTTCTTTAAAGGGGGAGGCTCGAAGAAGAGCCGAGATGCCGCCAGCGCCCCCGAGGCCCTGGCCAGACTTCGGGAGACCGAAGACATGCTGGGCAAGAAGCAAGAGTACCTGGAAAACCGAATCCAGAGGGAACTCAGCCTGGCCAGGAAGCACGGCACGCAGAACAAGCGAGGTAGGTTGGGGGGTCGGGCTCCAGCCTGCGCCGCGCTCTCGCACCCCCAGCCTAGTTTGGGGATCAGCCCCCCAACGGCCAGGTTTCCACTCGCAGCCTTTCTAGGACTGGCGTCCTGACCCCCGGGGCTGGGATGCAGCGAGGTAAGCCCAGATTCCTGGATGGCAAAACAGAAGGAGAGCCAACAGTTTCAGTAATGAAGGTAGCAACGCTTTTATGCAATAGTTAAAGTTCTTCAACATTTGTGTGAACCCCCCACCCCGCATTATCACACTATCGAGATTTGAATTAAAGACCAGATTGGCATTATCCGTTCCTCTTGCTTACTCTTGCTTCCAGGCTCTTAAGCATTTTGCATGCCACTTTTATTTTTAATGTGTTGCAAAAGATCATTTGTTCATCATGAAGGTTTGCATTACTTTTGATCTACAGCTTTGGAGCATTTCTTGGTTATGGAGAGTTTGGTATTTTCTTAAATTCTCCTTTGGCGTCCCCGACTTTTAGTCCAGGTGTTGCTGCCCCCAGGACTAAATTTCAGATTTTCTCCTGGGAATTGTGTGTCAAATAAGCTTTGTATCTTGCATGTAAATCGTAAGTGAAGCATGCATTTTCTTTATTTTTGCTCCTTCAGTGTTAAGATGTTAGCTCTTTCTTGCATTGTTACTCTCCACCCCGGCCCCCAAAATAAGGGAATTAAATGTGGAATTTTTGTTTGTTTTTTGCTTTTGTTTTTTGGGTCACACTCAGCAATGCTCAGGGCTTACTCCTGGCTCTTTGCTCAGGAATTACTCCTGGCGGTGCTGGGGAAACCCTATGCGATGCCGGGATCTAACCCAGGTCCTCGGAGTGCAAGGCAAACGCCCTTCCCGCTGGACTATCGCTCCAGTCCCCAAATGTGAAGTTTCATATCACTGCCTTCTGCCATACACAAGGACCTTTGAGTCTATAACGATTCTTTGAACACCTGTTGCACCTCGGTCCCTTTGCCAGAGTTCAATCGTCTGTCCAATGTACAGCTTGCTTCACAGAGCTCAGAGCTAACAGCACCCTGACGCATACAAAGCAGCAAGAAGTAGAATTTATTTGCTTATGTAACACCCTCTCAGTGGCAGACCCAGAAGAGAAGCCTAGGGACAGGCCTCTGCTCACGCCAAACCCGAGCTCCACTGTTCAAGTCGGCTTCTTTAAGTCGTAATGATGTTGGTGAAACTGAGCTGGCCAGAAAGTCGCCGCTATTGTTGACAGCAGAAAAGGAAATAATATCTCCTTGAAAACTCTTTTGTTTCCGGTAGAAGCCTGGCTAATATTCGTGTCCACTGATTACCAATAATAATAATAATAATTAAAAAAAAAGCCCAACTTCCTTTCTTTGCTTTTTGTCCACTTCCCACCCTGTTTTGGAGTTAAATGCTGCTTTCTATTTTGGCTTTCTGTCTGAAAATATTTTCAGAAATGGCCATTTCTAAGGAGACCATGCTATTGTGGCTAGCAGGAAAGCCACTGGTCAGTGTAGTCCTTCCTGGGTCTTCTGTTTCCAATCTGACATGCATTGCTGACATTTACTCAGTTACTGTCAAGGTTTCTCCCTGCCCCCTTTGTTTTTCCGTTCACTTGGATATCTGTATAGAGTTTTATCTACAGTGATTGCTAAGTGCATATTGGTTTAAACATTTGGAAGATTGGGGCCAGAGAGTTAGTATAGTGGGTAAGGCTTTTGCCTTGCATGTGGTTGACATAGGTTTGGTTCCTGGTCCCTATAATATCCCTGAGTCCTGCAGGAGTGATTCCTGAGAGCAGAGCCAGGAGGAAGCTTTCTGCACCACTCAGTGTGTCCCCCCAAACAAAACAAACCAAAAGCCACAAAAGGAAGATTGAATGCTGGCATCTGAAATGGTAAAAACATAGATTTTCTTTCTGAAGATGATAATATAAAATGATAGAGGCTTTACTGATGTTTTTCACAAGGATTCTCCAACTGGCAATGCACTAAGATGTATTACTTTTAAATTCACTTTTCCAAAGTCATCAAAAAATTAAAGACTCTAATTTAGAGCAGTGTTTCTCAGGGGGTCCTATAGTCCCCCAGTGGGCTCTAGAATATGGCAAAGGGATTGCAGGTAAGCATTGTGTAAATAGGGGGTTACCGCCTGAGGCTCGGGAGGTGGACGTGTAGGAGAGAGGGGCGCACTCTCCTGCAGGAAGGAAATGAGGTTGGAAAGGAAACTCAGTGGGAATCAGGTGGAGAAACACTGGTTCGGAGCATCAGTCTTTTTTTAAAAATATTTTATTATACCACCATTTTATTGATAAAATGGTTTATCAATAAATGCTTTATTTAGAGGTGACTACAACAGTATGCCACCCGCCCACGGCAAGCCTGGCAAGCTGCTCGTGTAGTGTTTGATATGCCAAATACCAGTAACATTTATATTAGGTCATTCCCGTGACCTAATATAATTGTTTGAGGCTCTTTATGTTCTGGAGCGGGCGGATGCCTTTTGGGTTCTACTAGTATGAGACGGGACATATGGAGATATTACTGGTGCCCGCTAGCAAATAGATGATTAATGGGAAGATAGTGATAGTGATTATACCACCGTGAGATACACAATTACAAAGATGTTCATAAGATGTTCATATTTGGGTTTTTGTCATACAGTGTTCCAGCACCCATCCCTCCACCCGTGCCCATTTCCCACCACCAATGTCCCCGATTCCCTCCCCCTCCGCTAGCCTCCCTCTATGGCAGGTTCTTCATTTCTTTCTCTTTCCCTCTATCTCTTTCTCTTTTCCTTCCCTTCCACATTGTAGATTACAATACATACATTAAAATGATGTCATGGGTATCTTTTTTTGCCTGTATTTAATGCTCAGTTCTAGGTTGGTATTAGCACTTTCGACAATTATTGGCACACTGTTCCATTCTCTGTCTTACCTAGCCTCTGATTCCCACACGTTTGTGATAATTTCCACCTTTGACAAGATGTCCTAGCATCAGTCTTTCTTAATCTGAAAGGATCATATTCAAATAACCCTCTGATGTTGTTCATTGGGTTATTCATCTTTTGGGAGCTTCATAGTGGTGAGCTCAGGCCTGGTTTTAGATTGACCCTGGGACCGGGAGAGGTTAGTGTACATGAGGCCAAATGTAATCTGAACTGGGGGCTGGAGCGATAGCACAAGGGGAGGGCGTTTGCCTTGCATGCGGCTGACCGGTTTGTCCCCGGCATCCCATATGGTCCCCGAGCACTGCCAGGAGTAATTCCTGAGTGAAAAGCCAGGAGTAACCTCGTGTGACCACCCCCAAAAAAAAAGCAAATAAAAAAATGTAATCTGAACTATGGCAAGGACTCAATCATTGACTTGGTTTGGAAACCCTTTCAATATCAGCATCTTCCAAATAAGTCAGATATTTTCCTATACAACTTGTGGGTTTTTTCTCTTTTTTGGGTCACTACCAGCAATACTCAGGGATTAACCTTGCCTCTAGACTTAAGAATTACTCCTGGAAGTGCTCAGGGTACTATATGGGGTGCAGGGGGATTGAACTTGGGTCGGCCACGTGCCAAGCAAACTCTATCCACTGTTCTATCGCCCCTGCCCCCTAAGTTAGTGTTCTCAGTTATCCACTAGAGCCATTTTTAGCACCCACGGTTTTGAATACTTTATACTAATCGGCTCTGTGCTGCAGTATCGTGCTAGAATGGTGGTAACTTTACATATAATCCAAGGTACAGTGTGTCCAGTTTCTAGCGAACACATAAAGAAAACGAGTTGAATGACCACTTAACATTATGTCAGCACACACTGATCTGTGTCTCTTTTAAACAGAAGCTTTGGTAGTTTGCCAGCTGGAATATAAAAAAGTAAGTCTTACTTATTAAGTCAATAACTTCTGTTTGTTTTGGGATAATACCCGGTGGTTTTCAGGGTTTAGTCGTGGCAGTGCTTGGGGAAACATATGCCATGCTGTGCTCAGGGGGCGCATGTGGTCCAGAGGATCACATGCAAGACAGCTACCCCTAAACCTGGTACTATCTTTTCAGTTCCCAATGAATAACTTTTAAATTATCTATTAGAAATGTAACCTCACTGGTGAAATGTGTATCCTAAGCATTGACCTGCTGGAAACAAGTTAGAGACACACTTCTTTTGTGCAAGACGGTTGATCTAAAAGGACAACAGTTGGAGCAAGATTTATTTATTTATCTATCTATCTATTTATTTATTTATTTATCAATTTATTTATTTGTTTTCTTTTTTTGGGTCACACCTGGCGATACTCAGAGGTTAGTCCTGACTCAGCCCTTAGGAATTACTCCTGACTGTGTTCAGGGGACCATATGGGATTCTGGGGATTGAACCCTGGTCCGCTCTGTGCAAGGCAAATGCCCTACCTGCTGCGCTGTCACTCTGGCTCCAAGATTTATAATTTGGTTAATATTTTAGGAGGTCAGAGAATCTTCAGTGCCGTTTGTTGAACTGACTATAAGTCCTGCTTTGAAACAGGCAATTTGCTTTGTGGAAAAGTCAACTTCTTGTACATTGCTTAATTTTTTCCCCCTCTCTTTCTGAGCTCTATGGTCTTTCAAAACTCTTATCACCTTGGGTTTATATTAAATCCTCCTCAAAGTCTGGCTACGTTGATGCCAATATAATTGTCTGTACTCAGATTCTTTTTTTTAAGCTTCCCAGGGCATTCTGCCCTATGGTCAGGATTAGAAACCTAAACCCATAGTAACATTATTGAGGGAAAAATACAAAACTTTTTTATTTTGTACTTCCTATCCTTTTCTGTGTCCTGACACCCAGGCCACTGATAATACTTGTGTGTGTGTGCTTCTTTAGGATACTAGGAATTGACAATTTTGGAATCTCGAGGCCCCAAACTGGTGGGCTCAGGAGTCCAAAACATCAGTATCTTAATATATGCCAGAGACGTCCTACTGTACTGTTAGGCCTTTTAAAAAATACCACTAAAAGGTACTCTTAGGAATTGTGCTTATATAGAATAGCTTGATTTAATTGCTAACACATCTGCTAGAAAGTGACTTAGTATTGTATATTTAAGAAACTGCTCCTTGATAAAGAACCTGCCATTTAGGCAGGATGTGGGAGGGGGAGGGAATTGGGGACATGGGTGGTGGGTGATGGGCACTGGTGGAGGCGGGGTGCTGGAACACTGTGTGACCGAAACCTCCAAACGTGAACAACGTTGTAATAGTATATCTCACGGTGGTATAATAAAATGTTAAAAAAAAAAAAGAAACTACCCTAGTAGACAACCGGTTGGTTCCCAGCTTGGCCTTGCTGCTCAGAAACTGTCATTTTAGATTACCTGGCTTGGTTTGTTCAGTTTTTCTTCCTCTCCTACATACTGTTAGTGGCAAGGTTGATTCTCCAAGCTGTAGGGATTAATCACATGGTGTTCAAAACCCTTAATTCATTCCTTCCTTCCTTCCTTCCTTCCTTCCTTCCTTCCTTCCTTCCTTCCTTCCTTCCCTTCCTTCCTTCCTTCCTTCCTTCCTTCCTTCCTTCCTTCCTTCCTTCCTTCCTTCCTTCCTTCCTTCCTTCCTTCCTTCCTTCCTTCCTTCCTTCCTTCCTTCCTTCCTTCCTTCCTTCCTTCCTTCCTTCCTTCCTTCCTTCCTTCCTTCCTTCCTTCCTTCCTTCCTTCCTTCCTTCCTTCCTTCCTTCCTTCCTTCCTTCCTTCCTTCCTTCCTTCCTTCCTTCCTTCCTTCCTTCCTTCCTTCTTTCCTTCTCCTAGCTCTTCACTCAGGAATTACTCCTAGTGGTGATCAGGGACCTATATGGGATGCTGTGGAATCAAACCGGATCAGCCCATTTTTCATTTTGTGCTAGAAGAAATTCTCTCTCTCTCTCTCTCTCTCTCTCTCTCTCTCTCTCTCTCTCTCTCTCCTCCCCTCATTAGCAGCTAATAAAT
Organism: Cryptotis parvus; assembly: GCA_021461705.1. Lineage (NCBI taxonomy): Eukaryota > Metazoa > Chordata > Mammalia > Eulipotyphla > Soricidae > Cryptotis > Cryptotis parvus. Next base: position 8,799 of record JAJIBD010017172.1, read on the forward strand.
CTACTCCATCTGGCACATGTTAGAATATTTGCGGGGACCCGTTACTTCTCAGCTTCTCCAGTGCTTTGCATTGTCACTGCCTGAGCTAATGTTTTTTGCACGGACACCAGGTCTGAGGCAACGTGAGAGGGATGCCTAGAGCATACGGGGACTTGAGAGACCCTCCTTCGCTTTGCATCCTCACAGTCTCTCTGGCCTCATTGTGCATCTTGTCCCCATGTCATGAGAATTCAAAACAATAATTACATGAAAAGGGTTTTAGCCAGCCTGGAGGCTAAGTGCTTGGGAATGTGGGTGGAAGTGAAGCAAAAGGAGGAAACTACCTTGGCCACGCCCCCTCCTCAGAATCTTTTGACCCAAGTCCAGTGAAAATCTGGTGCTGGGGGTGGGGTGGGGTATTCCTCCTTATGAGGGGTCTTGATGAATGGAGCTTTGAGGCAGCGTGTCTTCTCTTTAAGTAGCAGCTGTTTCAAGGATAGAATTGCTTTAACCAAGAGGAAGACTGATCTTGTCTGGAGTGGGATCCTGTGTTTGTCCCCCACTGGTTTACCTCATAGTTGGAGGGTCTAAGTATAGATGCAATATCTGGGCTCATGCATTTGCTCTTTATTATAGTTAATAGAATTTTCAAGCTCAGATACTGGACACCAGAAATACGTCTCTGTAACGAGAACCTACTTTTGTGCTAGTCAAGTGTCAAATTAGTGAGGGCAAAAAAGCCCTGCTCAGGTTATAGGAGACACGGATAGAGTGTGGGACCCTGAGGGATGTAAGTTCCCCGGGAGAGATCGGTTCCCTGGTGACCTCTTTTTTCTTTCTTTCTTTCTTTCTTTCTTTCTTTCTTTCTTTCTTTCTTTCTTTCTTTCTTTCTTTCTTTCTTTCTTTCTTTCTTTCTTTCTTTCTTTCTTTCTTTCTTTTCTTTCTTTCTTTCTTTCTTTCTTTTCTTTCTTTCTTTCCTTCCTTCCTTTCTTTCTTCCTTCCTTCTTTCCTTCCTTCCTTTCTTTCTTCCTTTCTTTCTTTCTTTCTTTCTTTCTTCCTTCCTTCTTTCTTTCTTTCTCTCTTTCTTTCTTTCTCTCTTTCTTTCTTTCTCTCTCTTTCTCTCTCTTTCTTTCTCTCTCTCTTTCTTTCTCTCTTTTCTCTCTCTCTTTCTCTCTTCTTTCTTTCTTTCTCTCTTTCTCTCTCTCTTTCTTTCTTTCTTTCTTTCTTTCTTTCTTTCTTTCTTTCTTTCTTTCTTTCTTTCTTTCTTTCTTTCTTTCTTTCTTTCTTTCTTTCTTTCTTTCTTTCTTTCTTTCTTTCTTCCTTCCTTCCTTCCTTCCTTCCTCCTTCCTTCCTTCCTCCTTCCTTCCTTCTCCTCCTTCCTTCCTTCCTTCCTTCCTTCCTCCGTCCTTCCTTCATCCTTCCTTCCTTCATCCTTCCTTCCTTCATCCTTCCTTCCTCCCTCCTTCCTTCCTCCTTCCTTCCTTCATCCTTCCTTCCTTCATGCTTCCTTCCTTCATCCTTCTTTTCTCCTTCCTTCCTTCCTTCCTTCCTTCCTTCCTTCCTTCCCCTTCCTTCCTTCCTTCCTTCCTTCCTTCCTTCCTTCCTTCCTTCCTTCCTTCCTTCCTTCCTTCCTTCCTTCCCTTCCTCTCCCTCCTTCCTTCCTTCCTTCCTTCCTTCCTTCCTTCCTTCCTTCCTTCCTCCTCCCTTTTTTGTTTTTGAATAACCGGAGCTGTGCTTGAGGCTATTCCTGGCATTATGCTTAGGGATCTCTCCTAGCAGTATTTGGGTCCACTTGAAGTGCCAGCTTGGCTCACTTTGATTAAGACAAGCACCTTAATCCTTATGCTTTCTCTCAGCCCTATGTAGTCTCTTCAAAATGTTGTTATCAGATCACTGACCTCCATCCAAATTCCTTAAGAAGGGTCTATAGAAAGAGTACAGTGGGTCACGCACTTACCTTTCATGTGGCCAACCAAGGTTTGAACCCTGGCACCCTGTATGGTCCCCTGAGTCCCACCAGGAGTGTTCCCTTAGCACACAGCCAGGAGTAAGCCCTGAGCATCTTGGGGTGTGACTCTCAGAAAAGCCTCAACTTCCTTAAGGAGACTTGTTAAAATGTACACCCCTTTTCAAATAGAAATTTCTTTTTTTTGCTTTTTGGGTCACACCCGGCAATGCTCAGGGGTTACTCCTGGCTCTGCACTCAGGAATTACTCCTGGCGGTGCTCGGGGACCATATGGGATGCCGGGGATCGAACCCAGGCCGGCATGGGCCGGCCAGCGTGCAAATGCCTTACCGCTGGGCTATAGCTCCGGCCCCTCAAATAGAAATTTGAGGCCAGAGAGCTAGTACAGCCAGTAGGATATTTGCCTGGCCTAAATCTACCCTATTCTATCATCGCTGATGCCACTGCCCTGAGCACCAGTAGGAGTGACCACTGAGCACAGAGCCAGGAATCAACCCTAGCATAGTCAGGTGTTGCCCCACCCCCATCAAATTTACTAGATTTATTGCGGCCTAGAAACCTATACTTTGAGCTGGTAACTCCATAATTCTGATGCCCACCATAATTTAAGAATTGGTGATTTGGGGCCAGAGAAGCAGTGGGTAGGACTATTGCGTTGCACACCACTGACCTGGGTTCCATCTGCAGCATCCCGTATGTTCCCCCAAGCACTGCCAGGAGTGATTCCTGTGGGCAGAGTTAGGAGTAATCCCTGAGCATCACCAGGCATGGCTCATAAACAACAACAAAAAGAATTAGTGAGTTACTATTCACCACATGGTGAAGTTGGAAGACAGTTCTGTTTACTGTATTTATATATTTATTTTTGAAAATTTTTCTTTCATCCATTTCTATTGTTTATCCTCTCTATTATTATCACTCTTATACTGGGATGAGAAATATCTAACCACTTTACCCTCTGTTTCTGTCAATGAAACATTTCTTATAGACCCTCATAAACCACTGGAACTAGTTTTCTTTAGGGATATCCCTTCCTATTGTACAGTAGTGCCAAGAGTGAATAATAAAGGAACCACGTGTTCTCTGGTATTTAAATTATAACCAGACACCATAATAAAGTGTTTTACTTGCTTCTGATTCTGTGATGTGCTCTGTGACTTTTGGCAACTGATGGGGAAAAACAAAACAAAGCGTGGTTTTAATTTCTGCAATCATTACCAGGGCAATATCTTATTCTCCCATCTCTGCCCTTTCTGGAAAAGAGATCCATGTGAACTCCTCAAACTCCAATCTCAATTTCCTTTTTTCTTCTCAGGAATTCCTCTTACATTCTCATTCCGTGCTAGGAGAACCCAACTATTTGAACCAGTCTTTGGAGCCCTGTTCATTTTAGCTGTAATTAAAAACTTTCTCCCTTCTGCACTGACCTCTGGCAAGGCTCCACATGCTCATTCATTCACTGGGGTATTGAACAGCACGAGTATCCCGAGTTTGTTATTATTTTTGTTCTGTTAATAAATCACTTGATTTTTCCCTATTGGATTGGGTTAAATTCAAGCCAGAATTGCCATATCCTTTTATATTTCAATCAGTCTGATGAACTTGCAGTTATTAATTTCAATTACTTAAAATAGTTTAAATGAATTAAAATGAACTTTCAGTTATTAATTTTAATTAATTAAAATTAATATATTAATATATTAAAACATTTTAGTTGTAAAATATATTGTTTTTTGTTAACTCAAAATTAAGTATTTTATTATTCTACATTTTGAAACATTGAATCAGTAACAGATTTATGAGCAGCCATTTTTTGTTGTTTTTGTTATTTTCAATAATCCTATTTGTGTATGTGTATTGGGGGAGCAATGGTAAACCCAGTAATACCCAGGGGCACTGACTTATTGCTTAGGGGATTATGTGGTATCTGGAGGGCTCAAACTCAGACCCCACATACAAAGCATGTACTCAGCCTGTTGAGGTCTCTCTGGCCCCTGTCTAATCTACCACAGCATCATGGGGAAACTACGCAGATCCTCACCTCAAAGAGTGAATAAGGAAAAAAGCCCTGAAGACTCAATAAGGAATACACACATACATAATCTCTCTGACAAAGAATTCAGAGAACAAATGGTGAGGATGTTTAATGAGCTTAATGAAAAAATGCAACAAATGTCCAATAATATATAGGAGGACATAAAAATAAAACAGTGGAATGGGCAGCCTATAAAATACAGGCAGAAATGACAGCAGAAATAAGAAAACTACAAACAGAAATATCATCAATAAAAAACCAGGTAGATGAAGTGAAAAAACACCATGGGTGCCTTCAACAGCAGGATGACAGCCGCTAAAGACAGAATCATTGAGAGTGAGGATGAGCTACAGAAAGCACTCAAGGAAATACCATAGATTAAAAAGACCAAAAAATTGATCAATGGTGGAACACAGAACATTGGGATGAATCCAAGAGAAGCAACATAAGAATCATTGGAGTCCCAGAAGGATAGGGAGGTAACCACAAGGAAACAGGAACAGTTAAAAACATCCTTGCTGGAAAGTTCCCAGAGTTAAAGGATGCAGGCATCCAGATACAAGAATCCTGAAGGGTACCAATAAAAAGATTCCAAGACATATTCTAGTCAGAATGACAGATGCCATTGATAGAGACACAATTCTTCAATCAGCAAGATCAAAGAAGGAAATTTTATATGAAGGAGCATCCTTTTGATTTACAGCAGACCTATCAGAAGAAACCCTCTGAGCTCAAAGACAGTGGTGGGATATAGCGAAAAAAACTCAGTGAAATGAAAACCTCACCAAGAAACCCGCTAGACTCTGATTCAGATTTGAAGGACAGATACACAGATTCATAGATAAACAACAGCTTCCCTAATCTGGATAAACTACAGCTTTTCTAAGCTTCATAGACTCAAAACCAACTTTAAAAGAAGGGCCGAAAGAGATCCTCAAAGACAAGACAAACCCAAAAGCAAACAAACTTATACAGAAAGATGGCACAAAATTCCATGACAATAATCTCTCTCAATGTCAACTGTCTAAATGCACCAGTTAAGAGACACAAAATGGCAAAATGGATAAAAAAAAATTGAACCCAACATTCTGCTGCCTTCAAGAGATGCATTTGAACAATCAGAGCAAACACAGGCTCAATGTTAAAGGCTGGAAAACAACCCTTCATGCAAACAACTCCAAAAAGGCTGGGGTGGCTGTATTAATATCTGACAACATAGACTTCAGGCTGAAAAAGGTTAGAAGGGACATTGATGGTCACTTCTTAATAATCAAGGAATATGTATGGTCATGTGCTGGGGGATGTCTGGAACCCCTGACAGTAAGGAAAGGAACGAGTCCCCTTTTATTTATTTTATTTTATTTTATTTTTTTATCAAAGTGTGGGCAGAGGTCTGTATTTTATTTTATTTTTTTTTCTTTTCCCAAATTTCATTACACCACTTTTAGACATACAATTGCAAGATGCTCATATAGAGTTTTGGTTCTACAGTGTTCCAACACCCATCCCTCCACCGGAACCCATCTCCCATCACCAATGTCCCCACCTCCCTCCCCCTCCCACACCCTCAACTACTTGGCGGGGTTCTGTATGTCTTTTCTCTCCTCTCTATCTCTCCCTCCCACCAAACTTTCCTGCACATCGTAGAATGCAGTACATTAAAGGACATAACTGTTTCCACTAGTTTGATGGACCGCGCAGCCGCAAACGGTCGCGTGACTTAGGGGCCTCATGGTCAGCATCTGGACAGTGAAGGTGGCGGCTAGTGTGGTGGGCGAGTCTCATCCGGCTGCTTCTGGAACCCCCCAGAGGTGATGGGCCTACTCCCAAAACTCATCTGTCCTCCTGGGAGCCCCATGGTCAGCTGAGCCTGGGGAAAGCGGAGTTCCAGCTTCCCCAGCTGCGTTTGAGACTGCATGCTATGTCTGGTCACCCCAGGGCAGCTCCTGGGCGGGGCCACCAGGCTCAACAAAATGGAGGGGGGGAAGGGCCGACCCCTGACTCCATCTGATGAATTCCCAGTGATTCCCACTTCTGGGAGCTGCCTACCTAGGCTCGAACTGGTTTTGCTCTGTTAATCTGGTCATGAGGCAGCATCCCAGTGTCCGGACAGCGAAAGTGGCGGCTAGTGTGGTGGGTGAGTCTCATCCGGCTGCTTCCGGGACCCCCAGAGGTGATGGGCCCACTCCCAAAACCCATCTGTCCTCCTGGGAGCCCCATAGTCAGCTGAACCTGGGGAAAGCGGAGTTCCAGCTTCCCCAGCCGCGTTTTCCCCCTTTTATTTTGAAATCTGTTAGCAGATGGAAATAATCCATGAGTTTAGTACGGTTCCAAAAGACTTTACTTATCATCAATAATTAAACTCTTCTAATACAATCTAAAACAGAGGAAACTCCCAAACTCTAGCTTCTGGCCAAACCTCTGACCATGTGCCCAGACTGAGATCTTCCACCAAAATGGACCACTATCTTCTTCTTCCTAGCACCTTGCATCCCCAAAAGCCCACCAAAGGCCTCAGATCAGCTCTTCGTGGGCTGGGATATCCAGAGACAAAAACCAGGTTTCTCAGGAGGACCCCAGGGACACTCACCTAGCCCAGGCCTTACAAATGCTAATTTGCCAGAGCCAGGTTCCTGCCTCCCAGGCCTCTTAAAGCAATGCACTTGTGAGGAAGGGGGAAATACACCTAAGAAGGAAAAGAGAGAGACATAGAATGACTGCATTTATTTGCATGGCATAAATATATCAGGTGGTCTTACCAAAAGTGGAAATTACCGCAAACGTGAGGGAGTCAGAGGTTAGGTAAGAAAGAGAAGAGAACATGTGTGAATAAATGTCGAAAGGGCTGATACCAACATAGAACTGAGCATTAAATACAGGCCAAAAAATGCACATGATGGCTTCCAAGTGTATGTAGTGCAACCCACAATGTGTAGGAGAAGGAAGGGAGAGAGAGAGGGAGAAAGAAAAGAGACTAAAGAACCTGCCATTTAGGCAGGCTATGGGAGGGGAGGGAATTGGGGACATTGGTGGTGAAAAATGGGCACTGGTGGAGGGCAGGTGCTGGAACACTATGTGACCGAAACCTCCAAACATGAACAACATTGTAGTTGTATATCTCACGGTGGTATAATAAAATGTTTAATTAAAAAAAAAAGAAAAGTATCTCAGGATTTAATTCATGGGTCAATAACATTATAATTTTCTAAACCATGAACATTATGCAGCCAGAGGTTATCTCCAAACCTCCACAAGGTCCTTTTCTCTATTTCAAGATGGTATTATTGTGCTCTGCTCTCTATATTACTGAAAGTCATGTTCTCTTGTCCAAGGGCAAACTAGCATGCCTTCCTCCTTGATTTAGCAGAGCTAATTACTTTAAGGACGATTCAAACACAGCAGGGTTTTCCTGTAATATGTCTAATCCCGTGGAGCTCTGAGTTATGAGAGGAAATACTCTGATTAGCTAAAAAAAATTATAACCCTATGTTATTAAAATCAAACTGCCTTCTCCAATCCTATCCCCAGTTCCACATAGTGACTTGCACAAGAGCCTTAAGGCAGAATGCAAATGGCTTTTAGTACATGCGAATGCTGTGGCCTTGCAGAGACCTGTTCATTAGAATGGGTCCACCAACAGTCCTGCTTTAAAGCAGCAAAGGCTTCTGAATTTGGGCCAGTGACTCTTTCAGTCCATTGCTAACTCAAGTATCCCTAACTAGTGGGTATCTCTACTGGAGAGGATGGGGGAAGCGCCCAGAGTCACACTCCCATCTGCTCTGTGTAGTCTCCATGGTCTCTTCCTCAACCTAGTAATTTAGTGACTTAAATACCAACACTGTGATACCAACCCTATAATACCTACACTGTAATTGCTGCCCTCAAAAAGCAAACCCCAGAAAACCAGCAAATAAGAATGGTGATTTTAAGATTATAGATTAGGAAAAGGTGATTTTCTATGTTAGAAATTAGGAATTCTTGCATTGGAAGTGAAATAACTTTTTAGTTTCATTTTTGGCTTTTGATGGATTCAGCACCCCAAATTCTTAATTGAACCTAGGTTTCCAGCATGCCAAGTATGTGGTCAACACTGAGCTAGCTTGCTCTTCCTAAATTGTATATTTCAAAAGTCTGGGTTAAATGAAGTAGTTGGAGGCCAGAGAGACAGCACTTGGTTTGCGTGTCCTAGACATGGTTGAATCCCTGCCACTATATGTGGTCCCCAGATCACCACCTGAAGTGATCCCTGAGCTCAGAGCCAGGACTAAGGCCTGAGCACAAGCAGGTTTGTCCCATCCCTTGCCGTAAAGTAGTTGGGGGTGGGGCAATTACACATTAAACTCTCCACATTTGGTTTAAATATAAATTTAGAGTTACCAGGAGACAGTACGCAGTAGTGGACATGCAAGGCAACAGCCTGACCATGATTCAGTCTTCAGCATCACAGGGTAGGGACCTGGTGGCCGGGCTGGGGCTGGGAAGCAGTGGGGGGCTAGAGGGGGTTCAGAAACATCTGGTCAACCCCAGGATGTGGTGCACAGCAGAGGCTAAGTCCAGTCAGTTCCTCCAGGATCACTGGGTGTAGCCCCAGAAGACCCTGAGCACCACAGGGTGTGTGGCCCTGAAGGCTCCCCAGAGCACCACTGGGGTGATCTGGGTCACCCCTTCACCACAGGGTCCAAGCAGCGATCCCCAGCTTGTTCTTGAAGCACCAGCCCGTTACCTGATAATCACTTTCTAAGTGAGTGACGCATTAATAATACTTTCCATTTATTTCATTTATCTAAATAAAAAGTAAATACAGTCTTGGAGTTGAACAAAACTGTTATAACTCAAAATTTACACTGTGCAAGAAAAACCTATAACTTTGGTAATCTGATTTATACGTATTTTAAAAGGTCTTATAGCTGTATAGAGGTATAGGTACATATGCCTACACACTACACACACTCACACACACATACACACACACACACACATATATATATACCTTTGTTTTGGCATTTTGTGAGTAGTTTAAAATCTTTTATTTATTTAAACCTTTGATTCACTGGGCATTTATTCTTCAACTATTATTTGAGTAGTACATAATAGTGTGACTATCCACTAATTTCATTAATTTTAAATAGTAATATTGAGTTATTTTTATATTATATTTTGGCCATAAAATCTAAGAAATAGCCAAAGAATCATAGATAGGGAGAGTTGTAAGAAACTGTAGAGATATAGTTTTAATTATCAGAATTACTTACATAAGAAGTGGAAATACTGGTGCTCTATAGATATGAGTCAGAAAAGTTTGTTTACAAGTTGAATATAAAACCATATTATAGATGAACACATTTATATATACATGAGCACATATACATATCAGTATTTACACATGTATAGACAACTCAGATGCATTTGAACATATGCATTCACATGTATATGCACTTATATGTACTCATGTATGTATTCATATGTGTGTGTACATATGGTCACAAATGTATACATACATATGCACAGAATATAAAATCATATCCATAGGCCTATGACTACCCTGTCGAATTAATTCATGTTGTTTATTTGATATTCTCGAAGTAGCAGGCCCAAATGAATTGTTTGTAATGCTAGCAAGTAATTAATTCAGTTAGTTACATATTTTTTTTGTATCAGACATTTAATTGGATCTTAAAAATGATGTGAATATATTTTAATTAATATAAAATATTAACTCTACATACCTGGCAGTTGGTCTTTGAAGCTATTAGTTGGAAGAAATAAGGGCCGGGGTGATAGCACAGCGGGTAGGGTGTTTGCCTTGCATGTGGCCGATCCAGGTTCGATTCCCCCAATTTCCCGGCATCCCATATGGTCCCCTGAGCACTGTCAGGAGTAAATCCTGAGTGCAGAGCCAGGACTAACCCCTGAGCATTGCCGGGTGTGACCCAAAAACAAACAAACAAACAAACAAAAAAAAACTTAGACCATGTATTCGGGCTGAAGTCTCCCACCAAAGTGCATCTCTTTGGTACCTCTTATATATCCAAAAGTAATCTTATCTTACTCACACACTTGCTACTTGCTCTCCCTGTGCCCAGCTGATCACGAGGCACCTGGAAGGGGTGGCGGGTTCTAACCCTGGCCCGCCACCCAAGCAGAGCCTCGCAAGAAACCAGAAGAACCCCCACTCCAAGAGGGCCACCATTTTCCACATTCGACTCCCCTCTCTTCAGAGCTCCACCCAGCAGAAGAGCTGATCACAGCCTGGCTTGCACGGCCACTTTGCGGCCGCACAGTTCATCAATAAATGTTCGAGTTTTGAGGTGACTAAGAGTATCCCACCCTCACAGCAGAGCCTGGCAAGCTACCCGTGTCGTATTTGACATGCCAAATACCAGTAACAATTATAGACCTCATTCCCATGACTTGACGGAATGGTTTGAGGAGTGGGAAGATGCCCTTTGGCTATCTCGCATGTGACAGGACATATTGAGATGTTACTGGTGCCCGCTCGAGTAATCGATGATATACGGGGAAGACAGTGACAGTGACGATCTATTTAAAATAATTTTTTCTGAAAGAATTCTTTTTTTTGAGTCCAAGCAATAGCACTTTGTGACCTACTTAGCTTTACACTTACCTCCTTTAACATTCCTTGTATGACAACCTGATGGTGAGAATTGCCTCATCTCTAAAAGTAACCATGAACTCCAGCCTGAGGAAAGGGGTATTGTGTCTGTTAGAAAATAATTTGAATTTCCTTTATCTATTTTCTCTCTCTCTCTGAAGATGGAAAAGAGCATTGAACATCATCACATCTATCTATCTGTCTGTGTGTCTGTCTGTGTGTCTGTCTGTGTGTCTGTCTATTACTTGCTTTTGAGTCCCATCTGGCAATGCTCAGGACGGACTCCTGGCTCTGCACTCAGGAATTACACCTGGTAGTGCTCAGGGGATCATATGGGATGCCAGGGATTGAACTCAGGTCAGCTGTGTGCAAGGCAAGTGCTCTCCCGCTGGACCATCTCTCCAGCCCTGATCATCCACTTTCTAATCTTTTACTCTCTAATATGTTATTCAATCACTATATTGTTTAGAGATTCTGTCTCACAAGACTGACTCACTGTGATCAATGCTCTACTTCCCAGTGCCCTTTCCTTAGAATTTCTTATTTGCCATCTTTCTTACTCATTTTTGCTGTTTTCTTGTGCATCTGCTTTGCTACTACTTTGTTATAGTCTTCTTTGACCATATTAGTTACCTTTTTTTTTTTTTTTACTTTTTTGGGTCACACCCGGCGATGCTCAGGGGTTGTTCCTGGCTCTGCACTCAGGAATTACCCCTGGCAGTGCTTGGGGACTATGGGATGCCAGGGATCGAACTCAGGTCAGCCAAATGCAAGGCAAGCACCCTACCCACTGTACTGTCACTCCAGGCCCCTAGATATCATTTTTATGTCATTAATTAACAATGAGAATTCAATATAAGATACACCTAGTGTGGCAAGTTGGTGTCTGATGCGATTTGTTCTGTTCTGAGGATTTTGGTTCCTTTTTTTTTTTATATAGGTCAACCAGATGCTTTACAGAAATTATGTGACTTGCCATTGGGGCAAGGATTGGGAGCTGGTAGGAATTCTCTGCCTAATTAATGCCTTTCATTTAGGTCTAGTGGAGAGGACAGTAGTTTTACCCACACCATTTGCTCCCTCATCCTCCCTAAACATCTTCTACATGTTGTGCATCCACTCTACTATGTGTCTTTTGTTATTTCACCCTTTCTACTATTGGTTGAGCTCATCTCTTCACAATGCCTTGGATGTAGTAGGTGCTTAATCACTTGTATCACTTGTCTTCCCATTGTTCATCGATTTGCTCGAGTGGGCACCAGTAACGTCTCCATTAGTTGGGAATGAGGTCCATTATTGTTACTGTTTTTGGCATATTGAATACGCCACGGGTAGCTTGCTAGGCTCTGCCGTGGCTCTGAGTTCATCCCAGGGGATCCAGTCTTTTTCTATGTCAGACCATCAACCATCCAGGGCCCACAGGGCAGAGCCCTGGGTGTAGACAAGCCTGTCTCCTGTTTGCCACCTGCTGATACAGCTGGGCACCTCAGCCACACCTGCAACACCTCAAGGTGCTTAATAAATACGTGAATATCGATGTCACATTTTGCTTTGTCCGAGATCAAAGCCTTCATATTTTCCCCATTCAGCACCAGATATATTGCCGAATATGTGGTAGCTCTTCAGTGAATATTGTGAAGTGACTAAAATAAAGAAAGAATTTTTAAAAATTCTTAATGAATCAAATAGTTTTCACTGAAATAAATTTAGAGAGATGTGAGGAGAGAGAGGAGAGAGAGCAAGGACATAAGATTTATTTTTAAGTGAAGAGAGCTGGATCTAGAGAGACAGGACTGTGGGGTGGGGCACTTGCCTTGCAAGCAGCTGACCAGGGTTCGATCACCAGCATCATATGTGGTCCCCCAAGCACTGTCAAAGTGATTCCTGAGTGCAGAGCCAGGACTAACTCCTGAGTATAGTTGGGAATGGCACTTAAAACAGTAATTAAAGCAAAGGGGACCTAGGAAATTTGTGATGGACCAGCTGTATCTGATGATTGGTTCTGAATTGTAGTATTTCCCCAGTTCTTCCCAATTTGTCCTGAGACTTTGAGGAATAAATTTTTTAAAATTCAGTTTGTGAAAGACTTATGTTTATTCAGTTTGTGTTTTTTTGAGAACAAAAAATCATAAATAGAAATTGTATTTAATGAACGCAGTGATTTATTGGTAAGGATTGGGCTTACAAAAAGTTTCCCAGATAAAATAACCTGATTATAAAACTTCCAAGTTAAAAGCAGAGAAGGACATCACCAGTTATATGTGACACATCTATCTTAAATGCTCTCTGGGGTTAGCCTTTTTGATGGTTTGGGGATAATTTCTCAGCCTCATCTTTTTAGACCTTCTGTAGAGATTACCTAGTCCTTACTGAGAAAAACCCTGTTGTAATACAGTTTCATATTTCAAAAAATTTTTATAGCCCCTGATATGAGTGTTTCTACAAGGCCCTTTACATTTTTTCCAATGAATCAATTAAGGAGGTACATTTCTTTCCTTTGTTTGTTTTGTGGCCATACCACCAGACCCTGGAAGTGCGTGGGGATCATATAGGGTGCTAGGGATCAAACCTGGTCAGCTGCATGCAAAGCAAGTGCTTTACCTTCTTTTACTATTTCTCCAGTCTTCAAGGAGGCCCAGTTTTATGTCCTGATGGAGTGACCTTTAAAATTGTGACCTTTAAAAAACCAAGTGCATTTTAAATGAACGAAACTGCATGCTTTAAACTCTTTTTCATAGACGATTGAAAGCATTCCCCCCGGCAGTGTAGTAAAATCAGGCTAGTTTAGTTTTAGTTCTGGTGGATAATTTTCAGTTTTAGCCCCATCCTCTGGGGGCTGAAGAGGATCTCTTGTTTCCTTTAGCAGAGGAGCCTGACCGTGCCCTTGGTGGAAGGAATCTCACTGTCACGTGAAACCATATCCCTGACTGTTCTTCTGTTACAAAGGAATACAGTAGGCACCTTCATTTCAGAAAAGATGTCTTTCAGGTTTCACCAGTCACTAAAACACACACACGCACACATGCACACACGCACATACACACACACACACACACAAACATGAGTCTGGTAGATTGAATTGCACCTTTTGCACAGGTTAAATGACAAGAGTACACACACACACACACACACACACACACACACACACTTTTTTTTTCCAAATCAGGAACAGTTGATTAGCAGAGTTTGTTGTACATCTTTAGAAACATTCATCTGTTTCTTCTCCAACCTGATTATTTGGAAAGGAAACCAGCCTGGATGGCTCCCTTTTTCAAATCTGGGTGGGCCAGTCAGGGCACTCATGATTTCATTCAAAACGATCTCACATGAGGGGAGGGGACACACTTTCTAAAAAGCTTCTTGTTTCTTTACAACAGAGACCATTTTTTTTTTCTTGATGTTTGCTGGAACCTTAGCAAGCCAGACAAAAGCTGTAAGAAGTGTCAGGTATCCTGGGGTCAGGGCTGTTCGTGCAGAAATCATTGGTTTTGCTTGCACAGGTTTTCTGAGCATGTCAACTGGCCTCTCTCTCTCTCTCTCTCTCTCTCTCTCTCTCTCTCTCTCTCTCTGTGTGTGTGTGTGTATGTAAATACAGCTTTCATGTTTATTTTGTTTTTTTTTTGTTTTGTTTTTTCTTTTTTTTGCTTTATTTGGGTCACACCCAGGGCAGGAATTACTCCTGGCAGTGCACAGGGGACTATATGGGATGCCCGGGATCGAGCTAGGCTCTGCCGCGTGTGAAACAAGTGTCCTACCTGCTGTGCTATTGCTCCGGACCCCTCATATTTCTTTTGAACATTTGTAAGGCCGGGCCTCCCATCAGCACATGCTTTGCCCCACGGAGCTGTAACTGTTGCTGTCATTGGATGGAATTTCAATTTTATTGGTGGGGAACCTCCTTAAACAGTGCTCAGGATGTCCCAGGGGGCCACATCAGTATTTCCTGTCACCCAGGCTGGTGGATCAATGCAAGGGCCTGAGAAGTCAATGCTGCTTGAGCCGTGCAGTGCCAGGGATACCCAGGTCACAGCTGGCAGTGATGCCGCGGGAGAGTGGGTTGGAGTAGGAGTGGGGCATCCCGGGATGTACCCCAGCATGTTCTGGGCATTGGACCATTGGCCAGGCATGCATGCTGACCACTGCAGATTGTGGTCTCCAGGTTCCTTGGTGAGGTTCTAGCTCTTCTGTCCTCCAGCTCGCCTCCTTTTCTCCTATTGATTCCTCATCATGGGCCGAGAGTCCTGTGATGGTGTCATCCTTGCACTATATCTCTTTGTTGCACTAAAAAGGAAAACTAGACTTCTCTCTCATGCAAGTAAAAAGTCAAAGGCTTTCCCGTTTTAACCTTTCTCTGTTTTCCTACTTCAATTACTTGCCCGGCCAAGACCGGCGCCCTGGTGTCGGCCATGTGAAAGTTCATGAGATGGGAGTTGAGCTCTCAACGCTCCATGAATTTTCAAAGTTCTCCCCTGATAGTTTGAAGGGCAGGAACTTTATGTGAACCTAGGAATTTAAAATTGTGTCTAGAGTAGAAGTTGTTTTTATTCATAACAAATATTTATATATCTCAACATTAAATCATATAGTCCTCGTGATATAGTTAATTAAAAATTTTGTTTCAGGCACTGTGGTTTATAAGCCTGTTAATAATAGGGTGATGGGGTTCATGTGTTAGAGAGTCCAGAACCACACCCTCCCAGTGTCCAGTTCCTTCCATCACGGTCCTGATGTCCCCTCTTAGACCTCTCCCCTTTAAGCTTCCCATTGAAATCCCTTCTCTGTTTCTGCTGTCACTGGGCACTTGTTATCTCCATACTTTTTTTTTTTTGTCTTTTGGATCCCACCCAGCAATGCTCAGGATAACTTTTAGCTCTGCACTCAGGAATTACTCCTGGCAGTGCTCAGCGGATCATATGGGATGCCGATGAATTTGAACCCAGGTCTGCAGCATTCAAGGTAAACAAATGCCCTTACCCCCTGGACTATTGCTCCAGGCCCTCTTGAATGCTTTTCATCAAGGAGATGATGATGGTGGTTGCCATGATGATAATGTGATATAATCATGATAATGAGGGCCGGGCGATAGCCCAGCGGTAGGGCGCTTGCCTTGCACGGCCGGACCATACCAGCCAGGGTTCGATCCCCAGCATCCCATATGGTCCCCTGAGCACAGCCAGGAGTAATTCCTGAGTGCAGAGCCAGGAGAAACCCCTGAGCACGCCGGGTGTGACCCAAAAAAGCAAAAAAAAAGAAAAAAAATCATGATAATGAGCCCGATATTTAGTAATTACTCACTATGTACCAGCTATTTGGCATATAACATTTCATATATTCCTTAGCATGAAGCTGAGTTACATTCCCTTTTTCAGTAAGCAACTTATGAAAGGCTACAGAACTATGAGCCCGGGGTTTGAAAGTAAGAAGCAATGTGACTCAAGAGAATAATATCCTATTGTCTTCAAAGCATTGCTGTCATTGTTATTTTTATTATTCAAGCAAAAAAAATGACTTAAGAAGAGAAAGGTCACATGCCAAGCTATTGTGCACAATCATTAATTAGCAAAGGTAGGTTAAAATGTAGGTGACTTCAGAATCTCATACATTCTAGCCAACCACTTTGCTTGAGTTCCAGAAAGTAATTAAAAATGAACTTTTTTGTTAGGAAACATGGCATGTGTTTTGTGAACTTATTTTCCCCATCAAAAATGATAAATGACGCTATGCTTTTTGGTCACCGGGTACCAGTTAAGCTCAAATAAAGACAATGAACCAGTCAGACGAGCCAGGGAGGAGACACATTTCAAACATTCCGTTTCTGGGAGGTTGGGTGGAGTTTGGTGTTTGTCTTCTCAGGTTACTTAGCTTAGGACTATTATGTACTTCATCTATTAAAATGTAGAATTGCTTTTTGTGTATTTGTTGCTGTGTATTATAAGTTCTTAGGTAATACTTTTGTCTCTGTTCTCAGAAATGAGATAATAAAAACTCATTAATGGTGCTACATAAATAGCTATTATTATTAATAATATCTAGTTGCTATGTCTCTGCTATGGACAAGAACTGCATAAAGCGTATCTCACAAATTATCACTAATTCTTCCAACAATTCTCAACTCATGGCATTAATCACCTTAGTCCCTTAACCACAAACTGAGCTCAGAGAAGGGAAATGGTTTGCCCAGAATGCACTTCTCTTAAGTCTTAGAAGAAAGATTCAGGCAATGACCTTAAAGGCTAGTCTCTTTTCATCATACCAATGTATCATTGTACTATTGGCACAAGATGATCAAATTAGTTTATTTAATATCCATTCCTTTCTTCTTCTGCAACATGTGCCAATGATGGGATTTACTCAAGGTTTTCTGAGGGGAGGAAGCCGTCACGCATGCATCGAAAGTTTGGACAAGAAACAAGGACTCGGCAAATGTTAGTTTCTGCTGTGTCTGGACTGGTTGCATGCCAGGAACTGGTCAGGAGAAGGCATGCTATTATCTTTTTTTTTCAGAGAGCCTATAATTAACACAGGATAGCAAGAGAAGAGTAAATTTTACAGATAATGACGGCACAGCTTAGTGAAGCAATAGCAGATACAGATCCAGGCAGAGTGGCAGCGCAGGTGATCCATTGCTCATTATCCTGGGTGTGTGGGAGAAACTCTGAGAGCGCCATCTTCCATCTTCAGTGATCACCGGCAGTGTGATGGACAGTCAGGCCTCAATGCCAGAGGATGCGTTAGGAACTGGTTAGGGCTGGAGAATGGTATAGGGCTTAAGGTGTATCTCTCACGCACCTGCCACTAGTCTGATTCCTGATACGTGGACCCCTGAGTCTACTTACGGGTGCCCCAGTAGTCCCTAGCATGGCAGCTGCCCTCTGACCCTATCCTGGGTATGCTTGAAAAATCAATGAGTTGCCGGAGCGATAGCACAGCGGGTAGGGCGTTTGCCTTGGATGCGGCCGACCTGGGTTCTATCCCGGTATCCCATATGGTCCCCCAGGCACCGCCGGGAGTAATTCCTGCGTGAGGAGCCAGGAGTAACCCCTGAGCGTCGCTGGGTGTGACCCTCCCCAAAAAAAAAAAAAAAAAAGAAAAATCAATGAATGAGGGCTGGAGTGATTGTACAGTCGGGTAGGAGATTTGCCTTGCACATTGCTGACCCAGGTTCCGTCCCTGGCATCCCATATGGTCCCCTAAGCATTGCCAGGAGTAATTCCTGAGCGATTCCAGAAAATTCTTGAGTAATTCCAGGAAAAAAACCTGAGCATTGCCGGGTGTTACCCAAAAAACAAGCAACAACAACGAAAAAGGAAAATCAGTTAACATGGTTCCTGGGCACCATGATTATTGCCTAGGAGACCCCCAAACAAAATAAACCAATAATTTTTTTTTGTTTTTTCCTAAAGGAAACCTCAACCAAACCAAAAACAAAGAACAAACAAAGTTTGGGTTTTCCTAAACCAAAAACAAAGAAGAGCTTCATTTTATTTAATTTACTGTTAAATCCCCAAAGTAGGTGTTTTGGGGATTTTCAGTTACTGACCCTTCCTGTGGTGCTCAGGGATCATGTGATGCTGGGGATCACATAGGAGATGTGGAGGGGGAGGGGCCCTGGACTGAAAGAATGTGCACTTGTCTATTGAACTCTCTCCCAGCACCTAAAAAGCTGTTTTTATTTTTGTTTTGGGGTCACACCTGGCAATGCTCCTGCCTCTGCACTTAGGAGTTACTGCTGATGCCTGGGATAAAGTCAGGTCAGCCCTGTGTAAGGAAGGCCAGCACCCGACCTCTTTACTCGCTCTCCAGTTCCCCTCAAAGCTGTGTTATAAATAAAATCTGTGTGTTGCTGACCAAGGCCATGAATTATGTGCCTCTGGAGAGAGAAATAGCTCGCCTGGATCTCCACAGCTTGAAGGGTGCGGGGCGGGCCAGGAAAGTGACTCCTTAGAAGGGAAATAGAAAAATGTTCCCACACCCATATCAAGTCTTTCTTTAGCAGCAGAAATCCTGTGCCTGTTTGCTTCCCTACCCAAAAAAGGAAGCGGCCTGTTGGCCTGTGCCATGGTTTCTCCTACAGGGTTTTGTCTGTCTCCTTCTGGGGCCAGGGCCCTTGGCGGGCCCACAGCTGCAAGAGGCACGGTTGGTTAGAAAAAACGATTTCAGTCTTTCATTTGTAGACATGATCTAATAAAAAAAATCAGGAGAATTTTGAGAAAAGATGATTTCATAAAAGAGAACGATCAGATGAAGAAAAAAAATAAACAGTTGAACCCAAGAAAAGATAGCTATTGTGGGAATTAAAATGTGTTAAAAAAGAAGGGCTGGGGGGCCGGAGCGATAGCCCAGCAGGTAGGGCGTTTGCCTTGCACGCAGCCGGCCCATGCCGGCCCGGGTTTGATCTCCGGCATCCCATATGGTCCCCTGAGCACCGCCAGGAGTAATTCCTGAGTGCAGGGCCAGGAGTAACCCCTGAGTGTCACCGGGTGTGACCCAAAAAGCAAAAAAAAAAAAAAAAAAAAAAGAAGGCTGGAGTGATAGCACAGCGGGAGGGCTTTTGCCTTGCATGTGGCCAACCTGGGTTTGATCCCGGGATCCCATATGGTCCCCTGAGCACCAGCAGGAGTAATTCCTGAGTGCAGAGCCAGGAGTCAGCCCTGAGCATCGACGGGTGTGACCTAACCCCCCCCCAAAATAAAAGCTAAAATCCACAAAAAAGTTTGCTTCTTTGTGCACCAAACTAAACCTGTTAGAATTACAAGAAGAAATTGACTGAAAGACAAACCAGAGCTTTCTCCCAGAAATTTCTGGCTTGAGAACTTACGTGTCTCTCTCTGAACTCTTAAAATGATTCGATTTCTTCTGTCAATTCAGTTATCACTGGCCATCATCTCGTTTATTGCATTTATCATCTTCTATTATGTTCTGCTGGTCTTTCCCTGCATTCTCCTTAAACATGTTATCAACACATATTTTTGTTTTGGTTTGATTTTTAGTTTTCTGATGCTCAGGCAATGCTCAGGGGTCATTCCTGGCTCAGTTCTCAGGGATCGCTCCTGGCGTGACTCAGGGGACCATGCGGGATGCTGGGGATCAATCCCATGTGGGCCACATGCAAGGCAAGCACCCTACCCATCCTACTCTCTTTCAGTCTTCAAAAATTTATGTCTTTTTGTAGGGTGACTACCAAAGTGCCATTATTAGAACTATCACTGTCACTGTCACTGTCTTCCCATTGTTCATCGATTTGCTCGAAGTGGGCACTAGTAACATCTCCATTAGTCCTGTCACAAGCAAGTGTAACCCAAGGGCATCTACTTGCTCAAGGGACAGGAGGAGCCCCAAACCATTCTCCAGCTCATGGAACTGAGGTCCATAATTGTTACTAGTTTTTGGCATAACTGGTAATTAAAACATGGGTAGCTTGCCAGGTTCTGCCGTGTAGGTGGTATAGTCTCAGTAGAAGGCTCTCAACTCGAGTATTTACTGATGAAACTTAAAGGGGGAAGATCAGGTTTTCTCTTGGATGGAGCTCTGAGGAACTATGGATGTTGAGAATGACTGACTGCATGATGTGTGGTTTGCTCTGGCTTCTTGCTAGGTTTACTGGTATCAGTTAAAACCCATCTAGAACTGTTTACTATGTATAAATGTGAAAAAACTTGGGAAGAACCTTATGCTAAAATCAGCATCCTCTAAAAAATATCACACGGCTGCAATATTTTTATTAGAACTATATTATTGTTAATGTTAATATTGATGTTATTGTTCTTAGAAGAAGCTAAAGTGCTAATGGGAGTTTTGGAGACTTATTCTATGAGATCAAAATTTTTTAGGTGGTGTCTCGCCACACCAGGCAGTACTCAGGGATTACTCCTGGCTTTGTGCTTAGGAATCCCTCCTAGAGATCCTTGGGAACCATATGGACACCAGGGGTTGAACCATTGTAACACAAGGGCCCAACCTGCTGTGCTCTTGCTCCCGCCTGAGTCCAGCCCTCTTGCTTTCATCAGTGTGTCAACTCATCTTGAGTAGACTCTGGCAGTTGTGTTCATGGATGCTCATGGTCCACAATAACCCCCCCAGACCTTCCCAGAACCATTAAGACCAAATATACAACTGTGTCCTGACTGTGCCTCCAGCTGCCTCTCACTGTCTTTTTTTTCAAAAAGTCCCATACTGGGGCCGGAGCGATAGCCCAGCGGGTAGGGCGTTTGCCTTGCACGTGGCCAGCCCATGCTGGCCCGGGTTCGATCCCGGCATCCCATATGGTCCCCTGAGCACCGCCAGGAGTAATTCCTGAGTGCAGAGCCAGGAGAAACCCCTGCTGAGCATTGCTGGGTGTGACCCAAAAAAGCAAAAAAAAAAAAAGTCCCATAACTTCTTTATGTCTCAAAAAACTTGTCTTTGAAATAAGTAAATGGGGTTGGAATAGTCACCAAGAGACCTTCTCCCTCTAACGGTTCTTTGTTTTGGGGTGACACCAGCAGTACTCAGGGCTTAGTCTTGACTCTGTCATCAGTGGTCACTCCTGGAAGGGCATGGGGTATGGGGTGCTGGAACTGAACCCGGCTGGGTGGGCTGCATGCAAAGCAAGTGCCCGACCCACTTCTGATCTCTCTGATCCCTAAGGGTTTTTCTGTTGCATAATTTTTACTCATATCTTTATTCTTTTCCTAAAATTATATACTGAGAGAATCACTTCTGTGCTACACTTTATGGAATATGGAATATGGAAATTAAGTTCTCATCCTCAAACCATTCCCATGACCTGAGGCTCTTCATGTTCCTGGAGCTAGCAGATGCTCTTGGGCTACACTAGCATGTGACAGGACGTATGGAGATGTTAATGGTGCCCGAGCAAATTGATGAACAATGGGAAGATGAGTGATACAAGAAGTTCCCATCCTCAGAGATTTTGCCAAGCTGTTGGAAGGAGGACAGACCAGAGAGACCGTGGAGGGTTAGATGGTTGCCTTGCATCCAGGGGACCTGGTTTCATCCCCAGCACTGCATGTGGTTCCCGAGCACTGCCAGGAGAGTTCTCTGAGTATAGGACCAGGAGTAAGCCCAGAGCACTGTCAGAGGTGGCCCCAACCCCCCCCCCCAATGGTGACAGGTGGTGATAACTGTGATGGAAATGCGAGAGGCCACTGTTGTGTGTCAGCCTGAGGTGGTGTCCTCTGAGTAGGCATCCGTCATGCTGAGGCACTGTCGGGGCTGAGCAGCTGCCTCCCAAGTGACCTGGGCTCGCTCATTATCACTCTGACCACCCCTTTTTCAGCCGCATTGCAGGCACTCAAGAGAAAGAAGAGATTTGAGAAGCAGCTCACTCAGATTGACGGCACACTCTCCACCATCGAGTTCCAGAGAGAAGCCCTGGAAAACTCGCACACCAACGCTGAGGTGTTAAGGAACATGGGCTTTGCCGCAAAAACCATGAAATCGATTCATCAAAACATGTGAGTGACCTTGGTCCCCGCCCTGCACCCCAACCCTAGTCGTGAATTCATCAGAGCTGAGAAATCCCCTGGAGGCTTGATGATGATCAAGGGTGACTCATTTGGGGCTTGCTGAGTGCGTTGAATGGATTGCTTCCTCAGGCAGCCCTGAGCACTCATTGCAGTGGTCAGCAGTGGCCTGAACAAATGAAAAATGACCATTCATTTGGCTCTTTATGTCACCCGGTCACTATTATCTAACCCTCCACCTGTGCATACTTTCCTTCTATAACTTTCAAAAGGCAAAAGGTGACCTCTGGGAGAATGTTCAACTTTCAGTGGCTGTCAAACTGGCAGAGCTCAAAATTATTAGAAAACGGAGAAAGTCAACACAACTCACTAGCTCATTCAATAAAGGGGACAGAGTCCAATCTTTGTCCAGTGGGTAGGGCACTTGCCTTTCATGCAGCTGACCTGGATTCAACCCTTGGTATCTCATATGGTCCCCCTAGAGGCATACCTGAGCACAGAGTAAGCCTAGAACATCCCTGGGTATGGCACAACCCTCTGTCTGGCCCCCCAAAGTTCTTGTACAGCAGGCAGACCACTTGCCTACTTGCCTTGCACATGACTGACCTGGGTTCAATCCCCAGCACCCCCCTCTAATCCCCCCAGCCCACCAAGAGTGACAACTGAGCACCAGCTAGGAGTTAGCCCTGAGGACAGTGGTATGTGGTCAGAAACCAAAACTGAAAGCAAATTAAAAACAAACAAACAATTGGGCCCTTAAAAAAAAAAGAATTGGGCCCTATGTCTTTAAATTAAATCCCCCTAGAGATAAACCAGACTCTAATATTTGAGCACAATTAGCCAAAAAAGGATAGTTGTGTTAATGGCGCTGGAGTTTAGATTTTCAGAGTTACGTATTGCTCAGTTTCTTGAGCAATACTTTTTATCTATCTATCTATCTGTCTGTCTGTCTGTCTGTCTGTCTGTCTGTCTGTCTGTCTGTCTGTCTGTCTATTTATTTATTTTTGCTTTTTTGGGCCACAAGTGCAGTTTGACGGCTAGTCCAGCAGGGATCGTCAGAGGTATTCCTTTGGTGCTGGGGGCCCGGCAATGCTCAGGGGTTTCTCCTGGCTCTGCACTCAGGAATTACTCCTGGCGGTGCTCAGGGGGACCATATGGGATGCCGGAGATCGAACCCGGGCCTGCATGGGCCGGCCAAAGTGCAAGGCAAATGCCCTACCCGCTGGGCTATCGTTCGGCCCCTTGAGCAATACTTTTTTAAGGCTAATTTCTTTTGCCTCTCCCTGAGACTTTCTTATCTATAAATTGGAGATAATCATAGTGTGTACCTTTTAGTTATTGTGAGGATCAATAAACTACTAAATACAAAGGCCATAATGCAGGTCATAATGTTCTAGGCTTACTGTGTGCTCAGGTATGACCTTTGTATTTAGTAGTTCCTGACCATGTCCTCAGTGCCCGTGGGGACTGAAATATTGGTGGAATGACAATACTCTTTCCATTCTCACTTGGGAAATCTGAAGGTACGACCCAGTACTTTCCTAGGATTTGATATGATAGTCCAGGATGATATCCCCAAACAGCTCCAGGGGTTGTAGATAAGTTCGAATGGATGGGAAAAGGTGGAAGAAGGTCAGTGAACACAGCCATCCTAAGATTTTTTTTTGCCTTGACAATAAAGTAACACTGTATCACTGTATCACTGTCTGCCCGTTCATCATCGATTTGCTCGAGCGGGCCCCAGTAACATCTCCATATGTCCTGTCTCATGCTAGTAGAGCCCAAGGGCATCTGCTTGCTCCAGGAACATAAAGAGCCTCAATCCATTCGGAATGAGGTCTATAATTGTTACTGGTATTTGGCATATCAAATACAACACAGGTAGCTTGCCAGGCTCTGGTTAGTACTTGGATGGGAGACAATAAAGTAACAGTTGTTATTTTGGCAACTGCAGAAGCATCGGTAGGTTCATTGGCAGGGACAAAATTCTTTAGGGTTGCTCTAAATTGGGTCTAAAACGTATTTCAGAGCCATGGCCTTTACATATAAAGTTGGCTTAGCAACATATCCAGTGGTGTTCCTTTTGAGAGAAAAATTTACTCACTGCCAGGCCCAGACTTGAACTCTTCCTTTCTCATATTTATTTTAACAAATATGTTCATTAAATATTAGCTGTAAATATAATAATGGGGATGACAGGTGTTAGAACTATTCCCATTGGGGGCCCTGAGAGATAGAACCTCAGATAGGTCATTTGCCTTGCATGCAGTCAACCTGGGTCCCCAGCACCCCATATGGTCCTTCAAACTCCACCAGGATGATCCCTGAGCACAGAGCCAGGAGTAAGCCCCGAGCACCGTGGGAGAGTGGACCCCCCAAAAAAATTATTTTTTGCTACTACATGACATGAGCTCACAATGCTCAGGTTTTCCTGAGGTGAATCTGGGACTTTGAACAAAATGGTTTATTCCACTGGGAATTAAATTCCTGTTTAGGCTACTTAGTAATGAGCAAAATCCTCGCTTCCCACTTATCCTATCAGTTTGGCCTATTTTCAGATTATCAGGAATGAGTGGCATAGAGAGGCCGGGTCACATCCTGGTTTGGGTAAGAGGCCGGTACTCAGGAGCCGTTTGGGACTCGGGCACTAGGAACTATGTTGAAGCCGTCCGTCCTGTGTGTGGGGCCTCTGGATTCCCCGGCTGAAGGTGCCAAGTTCTCATGCTGGTTCATAGGCCAATTCCAGCTCACACGAGTCATTTCCCAGCCTCAGGAGTTGCTGGGAAGGCCTCAGGAAATGAGGGTGTCTGCGCTATCGGTCATTCTGGAAAAGAGCTCTCCTGTTTCCTAGCTGAGGATGTCACACCACTCATGGCACCATTTCCTGAGGAGTTGATTTGCAGCAGTTTATGTTGAAATGTTATTTGTTTAATATTATCCTAGGGGCGCACCCAGTGATATTGGGGCTGGGTGAGGGCTTGCGCGTCAGGCCTGGGGTCTCTAACTCACAAGTGCAGTTTGACGGCCAGTCCAGCAGGGGTCGTCAGAGGTATTCCTTTGGTGCTGGGGGCCGCAGGGCTCTGTAGTACTGGTAGGGGCCCAGGGCTCTGTTTTAGATAAGTAGAACTCAGGGACTCACGCATACTGGCCGCGGGCTCTGCCACGGAACCAACTTATCAGGCTTGTGTTTAATGCTATATCCGCCCATCAGGCAATTTCAAAGTGGGTCTGTTGATTATAAAGTCGTTGATCACTAGTGACTCCCAGTGTTAGAGCTATTAGTACGAATTTTTTTTTTTTTTTTCTTTTGGGCCACACCTGGCGATGCCCAGGGGTTACTGCTGTCTGCACTCAGGAATTACTCTTGGCAGTGCGCTTGGAATCATATGGGGCTTGAACCTGGCATTGAACCCGTTTGGCCAAGTGCAAGGCGAACGCCCCCTTCTGGACTATCCGTACTAGAGGCTGGACTCCGGCTCCTAGTACGAATTTTTAAGTATCTGTGCACATGGCTAGAGTGACATTTGCCTTGCCTGTGGCCTACCCTGATTCCACCTGTGTCACTTAGGGAGCTAGAGCACAGAACCAGGAGTAACTCCTGAGCACCACTGGGTGTGGCCCGAACCGCCAGGAGTAATTCCTGAATGCAGAGCCAGGAGTAACCCCTGAGCGTCGCCGGTGTGACCCAAAAAGCAAAAAAAAAAAAAAAAAAAGTATAAGCAGATAATGAACAAATAATGAACCTTCATTTTTTTTTGAGATGCAAATTATTTGAAAGGTGGGCACCTGGTACCAAGTAAGAATTTTTGTTTGCCTACGGGGATGACAACGTTTCTATGTCTTGGACTTATTGTTCCTGTAGCATTTACCTAAGTTTACCATTTTAAAGAAAAAATTCTTAGACATTTCCACAAAATTTATTTCCTAGGGATCTGAACAAAATAGATGATTTGATGCAGGAGATTACAGAGCAGCAGGATATTGCGCAAGAAATCTCAGAGGCGTTTTCTCAACGGACTGGATTTGGTGATGAATTTGATGAGGTGGGTAACTCGGGATAAAGGCATTGCTATGGGGGCCGGTGTGATAGCACAGTGAGTAGAGCGTTCTCTCCTTGCATGCGGACTACCCAGGTTCGATCCTCGGCATCCCATGTGCTGCCCCGAGCACCGCCAGGAGTAATTCCTGAGTGCAGAGCCAGGAGGAACCCCTGAGCATCGCTGGATGTGACCCAAAAAGCAAAAAAAAAAAAAAAAAAGCATGAGGCTATGGATTGTAGAGATGCTCCAGCAGATGAAGCTTGTATGCAGCTGACCCAGGTTCAATCCCTGGCACCTCATGTGGCCCCCAAAGATCTCCAGAAATAAACGCTGAGCACTAAGCCAGGAGTAAGGCCTGACCGCTATCAGATCTGACCCCCAAACCAAAAAGCAGCCCTCTTCCTAGGAAGAAATGAAGTGTCTGCAACTCCGCTTTAAAGGAAAGATTAATATACTTTGGCCAACAGCCTCCTAATTAAGTCTTAGCTATTAAGGAAGAGCAGCATGTGATTATGTAAAGTTAGTGACTTTTAATGGTCACAGCCTAAATAGCTCCATTACGAGGAATTGAGTGCTCGAACATGTGGGCAAAACAAAGCCGCCTGTGTCGCTCTGCAAGAAGCAGATGGATCGTGCTTTGTTGTTGCTAAATTAGAGGGTAGGCCGCCTCTGTTTATCACCCAGGCTATGAAACAAAATAAATGCAGAGTGGCGTTGTTAACGCACATTCCAGTCAGACGCATCAGTCCAGTAATAAGACTCTAATTGTCATGGTGGTGTCTGCACTGTGAATTTCACTGGTTCTATTTAAAGCAGACACAAACAGGACTAGTATGTATTTTGAATCACTTCAATTTCATAGAGGAATATGGCGGAGAATCTTCTTTCCACATCTCTGTGGTATTAAAAATGATAACCTCCAATATGAGATGGGATTCCATGCAGTCAAGACAATGGAATTGAGTGTCAAGAGTGTTTTTAAGTGGTATAGGCTGGAGCTGGAGAAAAGGATTGACTTCTGGGCTAAATACTTTCCACCATCTATTTTGGGGTGGTTAGTGAGATAAGGATATATTTGTAAAAAACATATTTAAAAGATTGCAGGAAACAGAAATAGCAGCAAAGTGGACTACGTGACAGACACCATATGTAGCTGCAAAGCTTAAAATATTGTTATCTATATCCTTACAGGAAAACTCTGCCTCCTCCTGGCTAGACTAACAAGCATGTTCACAGTGCATTTATGACACGGCTCCAGAGGGTTCATTACTAAATGGTGTGATCTCTTCCCTTTCCTGATCCTTAGTTTGCCTATGTATAAGTGAAAAATTCCTTGGGGCCAGAGAAATAGCAAATCACTTTGGTTAAGGCACTTGCCTTGCATGTGATATGATACCCCTGAGAACCATGAGCCAGGAGCACTGCCTGGTGTGGCCATAAAACTAAGAGAGAGTGTATGAAAGGGGAGGGAGGGGAGAGAGAGAGAGAGAGAGAGAGAGAGAGAGAGAGAGAGAGAGAGAGAGAGAGATGAGAGGGAGAGAGGGGAGAAGAAGAGTGAGGGAGAGGGAAAGGGAAAGAGAGGGAAAGAAGAATAGAGAGAGAGGAGAGGAAGGAAGGAAGGAAGGAAGGAAAGGAGGGAGGACGAGAGGAAGGGAGGAAGAAAGAAAAAAAAGAGAAAGAGAGAGGAGGGGAAGAAAGAAAAGAAAAGGAAGGAACCTGGGCTTGATCTC
>JAJIBD010017173.1:0-11131 GCA_021461705.1 Cryptotis parvus
GTGTCAATATCAGTAGACGTTTGTGGCAGAAATTTTCTTAAAAAATGAAAATGAAGTGTACTGCAGTAAATATTGCATTTTGCTAAATTGTCAGTTATTATGACATTTTATTTAACATAATTTACTTAAGGCCCACCCTTATTATTACTCTGAAAGAATTTCTTTCATTTACTTATGATTGATTAATATAACTTTAAATAATTACACTTATTTATTATTATAGGATGTCATATAGATTTATATATCATATATATATAACTTGATATAAATAAAGATAGAATACAATCATATAGATGCTGTTTTTATATCTTAATTTGATTTCCCTTGAAAATATACCAAATAGAGGTATTGCTGACAAGGCAAATTTATTCTTAAATTTTTGAGAATACCACCTACTGTTTTTCATCATATCTGTCCCAGTTTAGGATCCCATCAGTAGTTTAAAAAAATTCCTTTTTCTATTTCCTGGCAAACAAATGTTATTGTTTTGTGTTTTTTCAATAATATTTTTATAACTAGTATGAAGTAGCATCTCATCATAATTTCAACATAAGGACACATCTCTTATGATTTCTGATGTTGAACATATTTTTATACATATGTGAGGAGATTTTTTAATATTTAATATTTTATTTTATTTTTTTAACATTTTATTATACCACCGTGAGATATACAATTACAACGTTGTTGTTCACGCTTAGGGGTTTCGGTCAACATGGTGTTCCAGCACCCCGCCTCCACCAGTGCCCCCAGCCACCACCTATGTCCCCAATTCCCTCCCCCCTCCCACGGCCCGCCTAAATGGCAGGTTCTTTATCTCCTCTCCTCTCTCCTCTCTCTCTCCTCCTTCTCCCACACATTGTGGGTTGCACTACGCACACTTAGAGATCCATCATTTGCATTTTTTTGTCTGTATTTAATGCTCAGTTCTATGTTAGTATCAGGACTTTAGACATTTATTCACTCATGTTCCTTTCTCTATCTAAACCAACCTCTGACTCCCACACGCTTGTGGTAATTTCCACTTTTGGTAAGATCACCTGGTATATTTATGTTATGCAAATAAATGCAGTCATTCCATGTCTCTCTCTTTCCTTCTGACTAATTTCACTCAACATGATTCTTTCCATGTCCATCCATTTATAGGCAAATTTCATAACTTCATTTTTCCTAAGAGCTGCATAGTATTCCTATTGTGTAGATGTACCACCGCTTTCTTTATCCAGTCATCAGTTCTCGGGCATACTGATTGTTTCCAGGTTCTGGCTATTGTGAATAGTGCTGCTATGAAAATAAAAGTGCGGATTGTGCTTCTGTAGTGTGTTTTTGGCTTCCCAGGTTATATTCCCAGGAGTGGTATGGCTGGGTCAAAAGGGAGCTCAATTTCTAGTCTTTGGAGGAATGCCCATATTGTTTTCCAGAAAGGTTGTACCTTTTCCCACGCCAGCACTTGTTGCTTTTACCCTTTTGGATATGGGCCAGTCTCTGTGGTGTGAGCTGATATCTCATTGTTGTTATGATTTGCATCTCTCTGATGATTAGTGATGATGAGCATTTTTTTCATATGCCTTTTGGCCATTCGGATTTCTTCCTTGTCAAAGTTTCTGTTCATCTCTTCTCCCCATTTTCTAATGGGGTTGGCGTGTTTTTTTCTTATATAGCTGTACCAGTGCCTGATATATCCTGCATAATAACCCCTTATCAGATGGGTATTGGGTGAATGTTCTTTCCAGTTCTGTGGACTGTTTTATTCACTCACAGCTTAATTTATTTACAGGTTCTTAAGCCAGGGGTCATACTAATGAGATCTCTCTTCTATGTAAACATTGATGGAGGGTATGGAAGTTACAGAAGTCACCTTGACTCTGAATGAGTAACTTCTGACTTATTATTATACATCTACTAAGACTACTATGTTACCTAGATTGGACACAGCTCCTCTTTATACCCACTGGACCTAGCGTGGGGCAGTTAAAATTTACCAGGAGACTACGTTGAGGATATTGTTTAATAGTTAAGACCATTAAACACACTGGCTATGTTGAGATTATAGTTAGATTATAGAAAGGATCATACTGGCAGGCAAGTGTGACTCAGTATACAGAGAACAAGATACTCAGAATCACCCAGGTGCACATAATAAATAAGAAGGACCTTGTGGGTACTATGTAGATTACATGAAGCCCAAGAAATTAAGAAGTATTACTTTATACCAGCCCTCTCCTCCCTCTCTCCAGTTCTTTACAAAAGATATAATCTCTGAAGAAGGGATTAGTTCTTGGCTTAATCCTTTGTTTATACGTGTAGTAGGGTGTGGTACCACCCTTTTTACACTCTTCTACTATCTAGAAGCTGTTTAGGGTTCTTTGTTGAAAGCACCCTCCCTGAAGTTAGGATTACTTTTGTGTATATTAAGGGACTGACATGAGGTATTGCTCTTTGGTGGGACTCCTTTTTGGTAGGTCCCTCTTTGGTCGGACAACTCTCTGGTGGGATCCTCTTTGGTGGGAGACTTGGGCTTTTGTCTATGGTCTAAATTCTGACTAGAGATAGAGTTCTTTCACTATATTGGATTGTGGTGGTAGAGCTTTTGTACTATTAAAGCCTTTTTGGAACTGCGCTGGACTCGTGAGTTTTAATCCATTCCTGGGTGGCTTCAAAGTTAGGAGAGAACCAGTCCTGATACTGTTGGGGATTCCACTGGCTCTCCGACACAGGTCTGTGTCTATATGCTTAATTTTGAGAAAAATTTTGGCATATAATGTAAGACTTATTTGCTTTTTTTCTTCTGGATATCCAATTTTTCACTTGTTTTTTAATTAATTAATTTTAATTGAATTCCCTTGAGATACATAGCCACACATTTTTATGATCAGGTTACAGTTATACAATGCTCCAACTCCCAACCCTCCATCAGTATACATTTCCCACCACCAATGACCTCAATGTCTCTCCTGCTACCCTCAACACCCACAGCTTGTCTCTACAACTGCCTCTATGGCATGTCCTATGTCCTTTTTCTCTCTCCTCTTCTTTCTTTTTCTCCCTCTCTCTCTTTTTCCCCCTCTCTCTCCCCCTTTAGGCATTATGTTTTGCAGTACAGATACATGTTCAGTCCTTTACCCACTTTCAGCAGGCATTATCCCGCTTGATCCCTTCCAACAATCATTGTCATAGTGGTGCCTTCTCTATGCCAACAGTTATCTCCCTCAGTATTTTAGGTGGACTTCCAACCTGAGCCAATCCTCCTGGCAGTAGTTTCTGCTGTCCTTGGAAGTTAGCCTCATACTATGTTTTTTTAATCCCATAAGTGAAATCATGGAATTCGCTGATATCCAATTTTCACTTTTTCTCATTCAAATACATTTTATTTATTTATTTATTTATTTTTTTTCATTCATTCATTTATTTATTTATTTAGTAATCAGTAGTTGTTTAATCCAACTGAACAGAGACATAAAAGGCTGGGGGGTAGGAATTACAGATAGGTGGTTGAACTTTAACATAAAGAATGAACAGGTCTAAAACCCCTTTTGGGACTCTTTCAGGAAATTTGCCCAAGGGTAAATTTTATTCCATCTAGGCACTTATCACTTTCTCATTTCCATTACAGGAAATTAGAATCCTATTAAATAGTCATCACTTGAGCACTTGATAAATTGATATCTCATTATCGATTTGCTCAAGTGGGCACCAGTAACATTTCCATTTGGCTATCACGTGGAAGTGTAGCCCAATGGAATCTGGTTGCTTCAGGAATACGAAGAGCCTCAAATCATTCATTCAGGGTCTTTTTTTACATTTCTTTTTTATTTTTATTTTTTAATTAATATTTTATTATACCACCGTGAGATAAACAATTACAATATTGTTTATGTTTGGGGGTTTCTATCACATAGTGTTCCAGCACCCCTCCTTCCACAAGTGCCCATTTTCCACCACCAATGTCCTCAATTCCTTCCCCCACTCATAGCCTGCCTCTATGGCAGGTTCTGTATCTCTTTTTTCTCTTTCTGCCTCTCTCTCTCTTCCCTCTCTTACACATTGTGGATTGCAATACATACACTTAGAGGCCATCATGTGCATTTTGCTGCCTATATTCAATGCTCAGTTCTAGGTTGGTATTAGCCATTCGAACATTTATTTGCACATGTTCCTTTCTTTGTCTTACCTAACTTTTGATTCCCCACACATTTGTAGTAATTTACACCTTTAGTAAGACCTCCTGATCCACGTTTTGCCTGACATTGAATTTTGGTATCAAAATATGTAAATATATGTATATATATATATATATATGTCATGTAAATAAATGCAGTCATTCTATATCTTTCTCTTTCCTTCTGGCTAATTTCACTCTACATGATCCACG
The DNA here is from genome assembly GCA_021461705.1 of Cryptotis parvus. Lineage (NCBI taxonomy): Eukaryota > Metazoa > Chordata > Mammalia > Eulipotyphla > Soricidae > Cryptotis > Cryptotis parvus. The sequence continues at coordinate 4,373 of JAJIBD010017173.1, forward strand.
CCATGTCTATCCATTTATAGGCAAATTTCATGACATCATTTTTCCTAACAGCTGCATTGTATTTCATTGTATAGATGTACCAAAGTTTCTTTATCCAGTCATCATTTCTCGGGCATACTGGTTGTTTCCAGATTCTGGCTATTGTGAATAGTGTTGCTATGAGAATAAAATTAGCTGATATCCAATTTTTAAATATAATTCATTGATAGAACTGTACTGTTTCATGTGTGATTGTGATATGCTTATTGCAAATCAGTTGATTATGGGTATTTGAATCTATGTACTTTCTATCCTTCTCTACTATTCTGCACGTATATTTTTATGTTAGTGTGGTAGTTTTATTAGTTTTATTATGTTTTATTAGTTTTATTATGACTTCAATAGTAGTGAATGCAAGATACCTGTCTGCTCTACTATTTCTCTGACCATCGTAATCTTGAATATTAAACTTGCTAATATTAACTATAATCATCTTACAAAAAATGATTATGCCATAATTCTAATTACAAAGTCAATGTGTTAATATTTGAGCTTTTCCTGTGTGATTTTCAATATTATCAACATAACTTTCTCTTTTAAAAAAATATCCAAATTTTCTGCAACTTAATACCCAGGGCTTAATGTATCTACTCTATAGTAGTGAAATTGGTCTTTGAAATTTATTTAAGGACCAAAAAAAGGTCTTCTTTCTTCAATTTATTTATATCAGTGGTTAAGATCTTCTTTTTCTTTGTTAGTTTTGTTTAATTCTGAGGCCACACCTGACATAACTCAGAGCCTACTCTTGGCGCTGTGCTCAGGGATTACTCCTGGGGAGACATATATGATGCTAGAGTTCACGGATGTGGGTCAGCATTATACAAGGTGAGTGCCCTACTAGAAGGATAGTGGGGTGTCGGGAATGGCCGCTGGGTTCCCCGACAGTGTCAGGACAGAAGTTCTCTTTTACCTCCGAGGACGCCGGGAGAACAGATGAAAACTCACGAGTCCGGTGCAGTTCCAAAAAGGCTTTTAGTAGTACAAAAACTCTTCCACAGCACTCCAATATAATGAAAAAACTCTAGCTCTGGTCCGAACTTAGACCATACAAAAGAGCCTAAATCTCCCACCAAAGAGAGAGAGGATCTCACTCGAGCTGAGTTCTACCCAGAAGGAGTAAAAGGCCAAAGAGCAAAAAGCCAAAAGCCAAAAGCCGCAAGGCTGAGGAGCCAAAAGCCGAAAGCTAAAAGGCCCAAAAGGCAAAAGGTGAAGGGGCCTCAAGTCAGCCCCTTATATGCACCAAAGTAATCCAACCAGGAGGGGCATGTCAACAAAGAACTCTAAACAGAATGTAGTGACACACCCTATTGCAGGTATAAACAAAGGTTACACCAAGGACTAATCTCTTCTTCCGAGATTATCTCTTTATGTAAAACACTGGAGAGAGGGGGCTGGTATAAAGTAATACATCTTAACTTCATGAGCTTCATGTAATCTAGATGGTACCACAAGGTTCCTCTTATTATTATCTGCACCAGGTTGATTCTGAGTATCTTGTTCTCCTGTACTGAAAGGGTCACACTCGCCTGCTTAGAACAAACTAGTATGATCCTTCCTATAGTCTCAGGGTAGCCAGGGTGGTAGTCTCCTGATATATTCTAACTGTCCCACACTGGGTGCAGTGGGCATAAAGAGGAGCTGTGCCCAATCTAGAAAACATAGAGTCTTTTTTTTAAATTTTTTTATATACCACCGAAACACACAATTACAAGGTGTTCTAATTGGTTCGGAATACAGTATTCGAGCACCCACCCTCCACCAGGCCCCATTTCCACCACCAAGTACCCCCTCCCCCCGCCCCCTACCCGCCTTAATAGCAGGACCCCAGTTTCCCTCTCTTTCTCTCTCTACTCTCTCTGTCTCTGCACTCTCTCCCTCTTATTTACACATTATGGCAGCCCTCGATATTTAGAGTTTATCACTTAAGTCTCTTGTGTATATTCATTGGTGAGTTTTAATCTGCCATTACCATTTCCCTATTTATTAAAACACTGGATCTATATCCTATTAATGAATGCAGTCATTCTATATCTGTCCTTTTCCCTCTACTAATTCACTCAGATGATAGACTCCATGTCCATCCATTGGGTAAATTTCATATTCTCCTTTCTGACAGCCGATAGTTTCCATATGTAGAGAACCCAGTTTCTTAGCCAGTCCTCTTTCCGGGATTAGGTTGTTTCCAGATTCTAGTATAGTATACGCGGATGAATAAAGAAGTCAGAGTTTCCTATGTTTCGTCTCTAGGGTATACCCGATATCTGGATCAAATGGGAGCTCAATATAGCGGGAAGCCCTATTGGAAAACATAGAAGTCTTAGTAGATGTATAAGTCAGAAGTTATTCAATCAAGGTGACTTCTGTAACCGCCACACCCTCTAGCAGTGTTTACATAGAAGAGAGGTCTCATTAGAATGAACCTTGGCTTAAATAAGATTAAGCTGGGAGTGGGCAAAACAACAAAACTCCCAGAATAGCTACACCATTCCTCCAACAGTGGGGGAGTCACTATCACTATCATTATCTTCCCCTAAATCATCTATTTGCTAGAGCTAGCACCAGTAGTATCTCCATATGTCCTGTCTCATGCTAGTAGAACCCAAAAGCATCTGCTTGCTCCAGGAACATAAAGAGTATGAAACCATTACATCAGGTCACGGGAATGACCTAATATAAATGTTACTGGTATTTGGCATATCAAATACTACACGAGCATCTTGCCAGGCTTGCCATGCGGGTGGCATACTGTTGTAGTCACCTCCGAATAAAGCATTTATTGATGAAGCACGCAGCTGCTAGTGGCCGCGAAAGCTGGGCTGTGATAGTCTGGTCTGCTGGGTGGAGTTGTGATGAGAGGGAGGTCCGGATGTGGAAAAAAATGGCGGGCCCCATGGAGTACAGGGAGGTGGTCTGACATTGTTGTGAGGCTCAGCTGGGGTGGCAGGCCAGAGCTAGAACACGCCATGCCTCCCGGCGCCCCATGAGCAGCTGGGCACAGGGTGAGCAAGTAGCAGCTCTGCCCCATGTCTGAGAGTCTCTGGTTCAGCATACCTGGGATGGATTGAAAACAAATAGTGCTTCAGGGTGGCTGTCGATGATCCGGGCTGTGATAGTCTGGTCAGCTGGGTGGAGTTGTGACGAGAGGGAAGTCCGTGGGGAGTGCTCTATCACTATTCAGCTTCCAATCTTTTAACATTTTCCTACTCATTGATTCATCATATACTTGATGCGGTATACTACTCAAGGCAACTCTACACAATAAATATATTTAACTTAAAGAGCAATAAGATAGAAACTGGGGGCAGTTTTGATATACGTTGTCTATGAACCAACATCCACAAATATGGAAGAAGAAATTGAGAAATTCTAGATGTAACTGGAGGAGTTCTATAAGGAAGATCAGACCTTCCCCAAGATCATAGTCTGTTATTTTAATGCTAAGATAGGACCGGGAAGATCAGCCAAAGAACTCCACATTGGGACCCATTACCTAGAATGGAACGAACAGGGTGAGAGACTGAGTTCATCATGTCATCCAAGACTTTTCATGGGAACTTACAGTTCCAGAAGGCTGAATCTAAACGTTGGACATGGAAATCTCCTGAGGGACAGTTCCATAATGAAATTGACCACATCGTATTCAATCGATGGTTTTGCCTGACCCATGTCACTGTCATCCCAGAATTCTAAACAGGATCGGGCAGCCGTCTCCTTCATGCAAAATTGTACTTCACGCAACAGGGAAAAAAGACTGCAAAGTTTAAGTAGTGAAATCCAAGAATGAGCACCATCTGGGAAATCTTTGGCACCATTGTAGTAACATGGGAAGATACCATCATTGATGACATCAATGAAGAATACAACGACCTGGTTAAGCACCTCCATGATTGTACGAATAACACTGACAGAAACACACAACAGGATGCCTGTCTTCAAAACCTCTCAAGCTCATTCTCCAACATGGCAAGGTGCAAGCCTCAGATAACCAAATGCTAATGTCCAGATTGCAAAGCAGTGGAGAAAAGCGATAAAGGAAGACCTCAAAGAGAGCAGGGCAGCAATACTGGCCGATGCAGCAGAAGCCGGAAAAGCATTCACAACACCCACATGTCCTTCACTGTTGGCGGACAGGTTTAGCTATTCTGGGAGTTTTGTTGTTTTGCCCACTCCCAGCTTAATCTATTTAAGTCAAGGTTCATTCTAATGAGACCTCTCTTCTATGTAAACACTGCTAGAGGGTGTGGAGGTTACAGAAGTCACCTTGATTGAATAACTTCTGACTTATACATCTACTAAGACTTCTATGTTTTCTAGATTGGGCACAGCTCCTCTTTATGCCCACTGCACCCAGTGTGGGACAGTTAGAATTTATCAGGAGATTACCACCCTGGCTACCCTGGGGAAGACTATAGGAAGGATCATACTAGTTTGTTCTAAGCAGGCGAGTGTGACCCTTTCAGTACAGGAGAACAAGATACTCAGAATCAACCTGGTGCAGATAATAATAAGAGGAACCTTGTGGTACCATCTAGATTACATGAAGCTCATGAAGTTAAGATGTATTACTTTATACCAGCCCCTCTCTCCAGTGTTTTACATAAGAGATAATCTTGGGATTAGTCCTTGGCATAACCTTTGTTTATACCTGCAATAGGGTGTGTCACTACACTCTGTTTAGGGTTCTTTGTTGACATGCCCCTCCTGGTTGGATTACTTTGGTGTATATAAGGGGACTGATTTGAGGTCCCTTCGGCTTCGGCCTTTTTTGCTTATGGCTTTTTGCTCTTTGGCCTTTTGCTCCTTCTTTTGGGTAGGACTCAGCTTGGGTGAGATCCTCTCTCTCTTTGGTAGGAGTCTTAGGCTCTTTTGTATGCTCTAAGTTTGGACCAGAGCTAGAGTTTGTTCATTATATTGGATTGCTGTGGAAGAGCTTTTGTACTATTAAAAGCCATTTTTTGGAACTGCACTAGACTCATCAGTTTTCATCTGTTCTCCCGGCGTCCTCGGAGGTAGAAGAGAACCTCTGTTCTGAGACTGTCGGGGACCCCGGCTGCCATTCCCGACACTTCACCAACTATAAGACCAAGATGACTGTCCTCTTAAGTCCTGATGGATCTATCACTTCTTACAGAAAGACATGAAGATTATCTATGTTTTCTACTCGGATCTCTTTCATAGCCATGTCCACCTGCTTACATGCTAAATTCCGGGGATGGATATGTCATTCCAAACATTCTCCCTTCTGAAATCCAACATGCCATTTCATTGGTAAAAAAAGCAAACAGCACCCTACCCTGCCCAGACAAAATTAGACCCAAATACCTGAAGAATCTTACTTCAGTACTTATCAATACTTTGACTCAGCTCTTCACATGCTACCTGTCTGAATGCAAGCTTCCCAATGGAAAACCAGCAGGACAGTTCTACTCTTCAAGAAAGGAGACATCCACGACATTGGCAACAATTGTCTGATTTGCCTGTTGTCCATCATCTACAAACTGATCACTCAAGTCATCCTGAAATGGATTGGCAGAACATTAGATGAAGGACAACCATGCAAGCAAGCTAGCTTCTGAAAAGGATTCAGTATAATCGACCATATCCACATGGTAACCAAGCTCATTGAGGTTTGTAGGGAGTTCAAGATGTCGCTCTGTCTAACGTTCATTGATTGAAAGAAAGCCTTTGATTTTGTTGAGACCCAAGCAGTCATTGAAGTCTTAGCCAAACAAAGTGTTCAAACCCAATACATCAAGATCCTTGGTGAGCTTTATTACGGGTTCACCAACATGTTCTCATCATTCTACAAGGAAGTGATCATTGATGTCAAAAGAGGGGCCTCGACAGGGTGATACCATTTCACCAAAACTCTTCAGCACCACCCTTGAGAACATCATGCAATAATTAGAATGGGAAGGAATGGGAGTGAAAATAGACAACTACAACACCTCCGCTTCGCTCATGATATCATTTATTAGACACCAAACATTAGCCAAGTGGCACAAATGCTGGCTGACTTTGACCTAGAATATAGAAACATAGGTGTATAGCTGAATCTCAACAAAACTATGCTCATGAAGAGGAATTAGTTCCAGATGCTCCATTCACTCTCAATCGAACAAACATTTCTGAACACAGCAGTTATGTGTACCTACAGCGGTAACTCAACATGATGAACGTCCTAAAACCGGAGCTGCACAGGAGGAAGAGAGTGGCTCTTAAAGGCATGGAAGAGCATCAAAGAAATAGCTAAAAGGACAAAGAACCTCCAGCTCCGGACACATCTCTTAGACTCCACTGTTCTCCCTGTATTAGCATATTCCTCAGGGACCTGGGCCCTACAAAATCAGGTTGAGAATGCTATTCGGGTCTCCCAAAGAGGAATCGAAAGAGCTTGCTTGGAATATCATGCCTCACTCAAGTGAGAGAGAAGGAAGCTGGAGTTCTGACTTCCATCAATGATCAAGAGTCAGGAATGCTGTCACAGTTGCCAAGGCATTGAAAATCAAATGGTCTGGACACGTAATGCAACTTGGAGACTATGCTGGACTAGATCCGTTTACAGACTAGATCCCACAGGACCTCAAAGGATCACTTGGCTGCCCACCTACAAGATGGTCAGAATTCTTCGTCAAGACACTGAACAAATGTTTTGAGGCTCTTTGTATTCCTGGAGAAAGCAGATGCTACTGGGCTACACTGTCACATGACAGGGACAAA
>JAJIBD010017174.1:0-13040 GCA_021461705.1 Cryptotis parvus
TGGGATGGATATGTCATTCCCAATGTTCTCCCTTCTGAAATCCGACATGCCATTTGTTCGGTAAAGAAGCGAACACCACCAGGCCCAGACAAAGTCAGATCCGAACACCTGAAGAATCTGCCGTCAGTACTCATCAATACACTGGCTCCAGTTCTTCCCCACCTACTTGTCTGAATGCAAGGTGCCCTCCCAATGGAAAATCAGCAGGACAGTTCTACTGTTCAAGAAGAGAGACATCCACAACATTGGCAACTATTGCCCCCATCTGCCTGTTGTCCATCATCTACAAGCTGCTCACTCTCGAAGTCATCCTGAACAAGGATTGGCAGAACATTAGATGAAGGACAACCATGCGAGCAAGCTGGCTTCCAAAAAGGATTCAGCACAATCCGACCATATCCACATGATAACCAAGCTCATTGAGGTTTGTAGGGAGTTCAAAATGCTGCTCTGTGTCACGTTCATTGATTTAAAGAAAGCCTTTGATTCTGTTGAAACCGAAGCGGTCATCGAAGCCCTAGCCAAGCAGGGCGTTCAAACCCAATTCATCAAGATCATTCATGAGCGTATTATGGATTCACCCCCAGGATCTCACCATTCTACAAGGAAGTGATCACTGATGTCAAAAAGAGGGGTTCGGCAGGGTGATGCCATTTCTCTGAAACTCTTCAGCACCACCCTCGAGAACATCATGCAACAATTAGAGTGGGAAAAATGGGAGTGAAGATAGATGGCCGGCAACTACACCACCTCTGCTTCACTGATGACATTGTTCTAATAACACCAAACATTAGCCAAGCAGCACAAATGCTGGCTGACTTTGACCGAGAATGTGGAAAGGATAGGTCTACAGCTGAATCTAAACAAAACAATGTTCAAAAAAAACAAACTAGTTCCAGAGGCCCCATTCATTCTCAACAGAACAAATATCTCTGAACGCAGCAGTTATGTGTACCTAGGTCGAGAAGTCAACGTTATGAATCACCTAAAACCTGAGCTGCACAGTAGGAAGAGAGCAGCATGGAATTCCTTCAAGAGCATTGAAGAAATAGCTGAAAGGACAAAGAACCTCCGGCTCCGGGCACATCTCTTCAACTCCACCGATCTCCATGCATTAACATATGCCTCAGAGACCTGGGCCCTACGAAAAGCAGGATGAGAATGCTATTCTGGTCTCCCAAAGAGGAATCGAAAGAGCTATGCTTGGAATATCATGCCTCACTCAAGTGAGAGAAGGAATCTGGAGTTCTTACCTCCATTGGCGATCCAGAGTCAGGGCGCTGTCTCATTTGCCAAGGCATTGAAAATCAGATGGGCTGGACATGTAATGCAATTTGGAGACGACTGCTGGACTAGAGCCGTTACCGACCGGATTCCATGGGACCTCAGAAGATCATGTGGCTGCCCACCTACAAGATGGTCAGACTTCTTCATCAAGACCCTGAACGAATGGTTTGAGGCTTTTCATATTTCTGAAGCAAGCAGATGCCATTGAGCTACACTGGCACATGATAGGGTCAAATGGAAATGTTACTGGTGCCTGCTTGAACAAATTGATGAATAACGGGATGTCAAGTGATCAAGCTTGCCAGGGCTATGCCGTGCGTTTGGGATACTCTCAGTAGTAGGCTCTCATCTCATACATTTACTGATGAACCACAATGGGGAGAGATCAGCTTTTCTCTTGGGTGGAGCTTTGACGAGCTGTGGAGTCTAGATGTTGAAAAGGATTGCCCTTATGGTGTGGGTGTTCCTTTGGCTTCTTGGGAGGCTTTATTGGGATAGCAGGCCAGGGCTAGAACCTGCCTTCCCTCCTGGATGCCTGATGATCTGCTGAGCACAGGGAGAGCCAGTAGCAGCTCTGGCCCATGTATCTATGTCTATGGTTCAAGCATACTTGGGTGTGACTCTGATGAGCAGGGCTTGAAATTAGGTTTTCTTGGTGGAGTTCTGACAAGCTGTGGAGTCCGGATATTGAAAATCTGTCAACTAATTTTCAACTAAGGCATATAAGTTTTTTTTTTTTTTTTTTTGCCTTTTTGGGCCACACCCGGCCTTGCTCAGGGGTTACTCCTGGCTCTGCACTTAAGAATTACTCCTGGCAGTGTGCTGGGGACCATATGGGATGCTTGGGATCGAACCTGGGTTGGCTGCATGCAAGGCGAACACCCTCCCAACTAGACTATCGCTCCGGCACCAAGGGCATATAGTTTAATGTACTTGGCAGTGTCTTTACATCTGTCTCTGTGTGTACATGAACCCTTCCCCCAATTATTTAGCCCCCCATTGCCTCCATGGTAAACTGAAGATCATAGAAAGCCTAAGATGTAGGGCGAGGATTAAATAAAGATGATGGATTGGGTTGGTGTGTTTGCCTATGGCTTGGTATATATATTGGGTTCCACAGGTGGTAGCTTGAATGGTAGCTTAAATCAGTATAGGTTTAAAAAGTTCAAGTTAACATCCAAATTGGTTTAGTGTTCATTTTTAGTTCATGAGAACACACAGTCATTTGAAGAGAATAAGGATTTTAACAGCTTTTTTTTTTTCTTTTTGGGTCACACCCGGCAATGTTCAGGGGTTTCTCCTGGCTCTGCACTCAGGAATTACTCCTTGCGGTGCTCGGGGACCATATGGGATGCCGGGGATCGAACCCTGGCTTGCACAGGCCGGCCGCGTGCAAGGCAAATGCCCCTACCGCTGGGCTATCACTCCGCCCCTTAACAGCTTTTAATTCTTGAGCTGTCATGGTACCAATACCTCATCCAGTGAATATTCTCTCTAAGCCAGAATACTCTGCAAAAAGAGAAAAATCTGAACACAGGCTTGAATGGAAGCCTGTACTGATTGTTTCTCAAAGTTGGGGAACCCCCACAAAGCACTGTAAAAGAGAAGCATAGTAAGATTCTTTTGTTTCCTTGTGTGCTGTAGTGATGCTGAGATCTTATGACAGGCATTTAATCAGCATGAGGGAACTTTGATATGAAAACTGCCTCCTCTCACTGCTTCTAATGTCCTTCCTTTCAGAATGAGGAAGAGGTCTTTGCATGGAATAATGAAGTCAAGCAAGGACTTTCAAGTAGCGTCTTCACCAAGGACTTGGGCAGGATCTTCCGCTGGCTTGGGTATAACTTTGTTTATATTTTGTTTGTTTCGGGCCACACCCAGTAGTGCCCAGAGTTTACTCTTGGCTCTGCATTCAGGGGTCACTCCTGGTGGGCTCAGAGGACCATATGGGGTGCTGGGGATCAAACTCAAGGCGTGCACATGCTAGGCTCCTTGAGCCGCACCCACACCTCCATCCCCCAGCCCCCAGTTCCTTTGTTGGGTTTGGTTTGCATCTGCAGGGAAGATTCTTGGGGTCCACTGTAAAGTCACTAACTCTGGCCCCTCTAGGGGATTGATAGAGGGTTAGATGTGTACAAGGCAAGCACCTTACCTGCTGTACTATCTCTCTGGCCCTTTTGTCTACTTTGAAAACTTAGATGAATCTGATTTGCTTGGTGAATGCACTTTATAGAATGAAAACGAGTTCAGGAGTGGTAGTTCCATTTCACAGCCTTGAAAGTCTCAGAGGCTGTTGTTTATTTTTAAAAATTTTTCTGTGTATTGCTCTGACCAAGCCTCCCTTTATACACAGACCTAAAGGATCAGACTGTGGCATTGTAAATGTCAACATTCCAACGAGTGGGGCCGAGATTGGGCGGCGCCTTTGGTATGTAGAGGTTCATTTCTCTGTTTTCATCCATGTGGGACCAGGCATTCATCAGCCAGGGCTGCAATAATAATATTCCATGGGATGTGTGATTTAAGCAACTTTCTGTTGACTTGGAACTTTTGTGGAGATCGGAAGCCTGCGATCATGGGCAGGTTTGCTTTCTCCCAAGGCCCCCTTTTCTTTCTTGCCAATTTCCCAACTTTCTCCTGTGTCTTTGTGGTGCCCTGTGTCCACACATTCCCCCGCCCCCGGCATCTCCTCTTCTCAGTCTTACTGGCGCAGGGGCCCGTCCTCATGGTCATGTTTAACCTTCATTACCCAATAAAAGCCCCGTCTCCAAAAATGCTCACATTCTGTGGCCTTTGGCGGCTGAAATCTGACCCAGCAGTTTTTGCAGGACTCACAGTGTGGGCCATAATGGAAAGTGGTAGTAGTTCCTGGAGAAGCTTGACTGAAGATCTGAGATGATAAATTTAGCTGCTCCCATAGCCCCAAAGGCTGTGGGTTCTGTATCCACGGTCTTCCTTGCATATTTCTGTTTCCTCTTAGCTCCTTATTTTAATTCTTAGTTGCTTTTCTCCCCCTCTAGCTATTGTAGGGGTCACGTTTGAGTGGTGCTGGCATGGGGCAGGTGCTGGGAACCAAACCCAGGGCTTTGCATGCTAGGCTCATGGTCTGCTCCTTGAGCCACACTTAGTTCCTTTGTTGGATTTCGTCTGCATCTGCAGGGGAGATGCTGGGGTGCATGGTAAAGTCACTAGCTCTGACCCCTCTAGGGTAAAGTCACTAGCCTCTGACCCCTCTAGGGTATTTTCATTTCTTCTCCATGGTTCAGAGGAGGAGCCTGTCAGGGAGGAGCTGGTCAGGAGAGGTGACCGTTCTTGTTTCTCTGCAGGAGGGGAGAAGCACACTGGTGGCGGCCGCGAATCAGGCAGCGATTCCTGGAAGCAGTACATGAGACGGTCCACGTGGTAGGGCTGGCGAGGGCAGCCGGGCCACAGAGTCACCTCTCCATGCTGTGCTGTTCTATTCACTTTTCCTGATGTCACATTTGGTCTTTTTTCTCTCACTTTTCTTAGTTCTCTCCTCACTGAGCAAGAATTTTTTTTTTCTGTATATTGATTTTATTTTTATTTGATAGTATCACCATGAGATAGACCATTGCAAAGTGTTCCAACACCCATAGCTCCACCAGTGCACATTTCCCAATACCAGTGTCCCCAGTTTCCCACCCCCATCCCCAACCAGCCTCTACGGCAGCCACTTTTCTTCTCTCTCTTTCTCTAACTCAATTAGTGGGGAAATTTTTTGAGGTAGGTAAGAGATGCTTTTCCTCTTAAGAAAAAAACAGTCAGAGCAATAGTACCTAGTACCTAAGGTAGGACACTTCCTTGCACGCAGCAGACCAGGCTGGATCCCTGACATCCCTTATGGTCTCTAGAGCTTAGCCAGGAGTGAACACTAAATATACAGCTAAGGAGTAAGTCCTAGCACCTCTGGGTGTGGCCCCAGACAAAAACAAAACAAAATCCAGGTAAGTATTAATTAGTAGGCAAGATACTCTTATTTTCCTGTCAAAATGTGAATATCTGTATTTTTCCTGTGAAGTCATTGACTACCATTATAGCGTGATATGAAGAAGAAAGTTTCTAAGTTTTTCCCTTCCCCTGGGGCATTCTTGGCAGTGCTCAAGGATTATTCCTAACTTAGTGCTCAAAAAAATCATGTGGTACTGGGAATTTTACTTGGGCTTCTAGCATGCAAAGCATTCCAACCCCTCTGAGCTATCTCCCTGAATGGTTTCCATGTTCTTACATGCTGAAAACTGAGTAATATGTCTGATGTATCTTTCTAGGCTGTCATATTTCTCTGTGTTCCCTCCACATTTTCCTGTTATGAAACTGAATTCAGACTAACTTATTTTGTCAAATAGCAGCTTGTTCATTTGTTTAGTTTTTGGGCCACACAGTAGTGCTCCAGAGACTGCAGTGCTGATGACTGAAGCCAGGCCTCCTGCTTGTAAAGCCTGTGCTCAGCCCATTGAGCTTCTTTTCTGGTTCTACTATCTTGGTTTTTTTTGTTTATCTGAATTTGTTTTATCTACCAACTTGGTCATTTTGACAGACAGACAAACAGACACACACACATCTGTATATTTATATCTCTATCTATATATAACATATATCTGGTATACTTTTTTAAAAGATGTGAAATATTATATATTATGCATGTACTAGCTTTAATTTTGTTCCCTTTTTTTCCCTTCCCTAGTACCATCAACTATAGTAAGGACCTTCCTCTGGCTCAAGGAATCAAGTTTCAGTAAAGATGCCTTAAATTGAAAGAACTTCATTTTGCTAGATATTCTCATCTCTTTCTTGGGAAGAAGACAAAATAAAAATGAAGACTTTTTTTCACTAAATAAACACTTCATTTTGAATATTGATGATTCATTATACCCCAGAGACTCTGACTAAACTAAGACTTTTTTTTTTGTTTTGTTCTATTTTGAAGTCTTTTTTTTTTAAAATTTATTTAATTTTATTACACCACTTTTAGACATACAATTGCAAGATGCTCTTGTTCGAGTTTTGGTTCTACAGTGTTCCAACACCCATCGCTCCACCCAAACCATCTCCCATCACCAATGTCCCCACCTACCTCCCCCTCCCACACCCCAACTACTTGGAGGGTTCCATATATCTTTTCTCTCCTCTCTACCTCTCCCTCCCGCCTACCTTTCCTACACATCGAAGAATGCAGTACATTAAAGGACATAACTGTTTCCACTAGTTTGATGGACCGCATGGCTGCAAGCGGCAGCACGACTTAGAGGCCTCATGTTCAGCATCTGGACAGCGAAAATGGTGGCTAATGTGGTGGGTGAGTCTCATCCGGCTGCTTCCGGAACCCCCCAGAGGTGATGGGCCAATACCCAAGACCCATCTATCCTCCTGGGGTCTCATAGTCAGCTGAGCTAGGGGAGAGCCGAGTTCCAGTTCCCCCAGCTGCATCTGAGGCTCTGCATGCTATTTCAACCTCTCCAGTTTGATGCAAATAGAATGATCGTTGAAGTGTACAAATGAGAAAGATCCTGAAAGGACCTGGTGGTAAAATACATTGAGTCTAAGATTAAACCATGGCAGCAGAGCCGCCGCCCGCGCAGCCGTGGATCTGGAGTCTCTGCCTTGCGGCGTTTGGCTGTCTATTTTGAAGTCTTATCTGAAAGTGCTTGGAGGTTACTCCTGGCTCTGTGCTCAGGGGTCCTCACTTCTGATGGGCTTGAAAGGTCATATGTGGTGCTGGGGATAGGAACTGGGTCAGCGCATGCAAGGCAAGCACCCTACTTAATTTCTAAAAGTACAGAGACTAGGATGGAGAAATCATAGAGCGGGTTGGGCACTTAATTGCACGTGGCTGACTTGGATTCTATCCCTAACACCCCCTGTGGTCCCCTTATCCCTGCCAGGAGTGACATGAGCAGAGCCAGAAAGTCTTGAACATTGCAGGGTGTGGCTCAAAAATAAAACAAAACAGTAGCTTGTCATAGTTAATGACTATCTAGATTGAATGACTGGATAGATTGAATGAATTTTTGTTACTAGTGGTAGTTCTTGATTTTCTAGAAAGTTTGATTATTTTGTAATTAAAAAATAAAGTCTAGGGCCAGAACAGTAGCACAGCGGGTAGGGCATTTGCCTTGCATGCAGCTGACCCAGGTTCTGTCCTCAGCATCCCATATGGTCCCCGAGCACTGCCAGGATTAATTCCTGTGCGCAGAGCCAGGAGTAACCCCTGAGCATGGCCAGGTGTGACCCAAAAAGCAAAATAAAATAAAATAATAAAATATAAATAAATAAATAAATAAAAACAATAAACTAAACTAAATAAAATAAAAATATAAGGTCTATAGAGAGTGTACAGGGTTTAAGTTACTTACTTTGCATGTAGCTGATGAGTCCAGTTCAACCCCTGGGACTGTGTATGGTCCCTGAGCACCACCAGGAATGACCTCTGACTACAGTTAGGACTAGTCCCCGAGTATCACTGGATGTACCCCTCTCCTGAGTCATCACCATTGTAACTACTGATCATTGTGTCACCCAAGAAACATTTGTGGGTGGTCTAGATTTCCTCCCTGCCCAGGACTCTGCCAAGCAGCCTGTTAAGAGCATCTGAGTTCCTATGCAGCTATAGGTCATTTTCTGTAGCTAATGGGCTTCTACCATTGCTCTTGGCTTTATTCTCAATCTATAGCTGCAGTATTGTGGCTATGAACAGGGCAGAGCTCTCTTGGCTCAAGTGCCCAGGAGAATCTGGAAAGGTTTAACCCAGACACTCTTTTTAGTTCAGTTTGACTCTTGCAGTTCTCTTGCCTTCCTGGCCATCTATCACCACTTAACAACCTCAGCCCCAACTGCTGAACCCCAGCCCTGGCCATCAACATCCCACCAGATTGGATGAGCAAAAGCTTTTAAAGACAACAGCTCTAAGATGACCCAGCGAAGAAGAATGAATGGGGGAGAGATTTGGACAACTGGCAAAGAATCTGGGATTGATTTGTAATGCAGAAGCAAGCAAATGAGAAAATGAAGCAATTATAGGGGCTGGGAAGAGCCTGGGTCAGGAACAAACATCTTGTAAACACAAGAAGCTAAGTTTTTACCTTCGACACCACGTGAACCCCTAGTGCTGTCAGATAAAACTTGGGGCCCCCTAGCACATTAGGGTAGTCCTTGTGGCCCCAGCACCTCTGATCTGAGCCCTGAACTGTTCAGTCTGAGTGAACAGTTCCGGCTGAGTGGCCCCTGAGCACTTAGGAATAAATACACCCTGGATCCTCCACTACAATAACACACTTCAGCAATTACAGCTCTGGGAAGGAACAATATTTGTAACCTGTTCATAGCTCTGACAAGCGTTCACCTAGGCATGCAGTTAGCAACCCTGGGTGTTCATCAAGCCAAATGTTGAAAACATCTGTTGACAGTGTTGGCAGAAATAAGTCAGGGGTGAGGGTAGGTAAAAGGCTGGTAGTTCTTCATGTTCTGCAGTGGAAAATCAATAGTGCCCAACGTTACAACAAACAACAAGGAAGCAACATAGACTTATGAAGAGAGCGAGGTCAATTTCCAAAGAGGAGAGACGGGTTGGAGCTGGCTTCTGGAGCGACTGCTGTTTTTCATAATAGTTGCAGCTCACGTGCTGGAGTGCAGGCATGAATAAGACCCCAGAGTCAGTCACCAGTACTGCTCATCAGCAAACCGTGCCAATAAAAGTGTGTGTGGGGGAAGGTAGTTTCATTAATTCAAAGGAATACATACCAATAAATTAAAAAAGCCATGGCCAAGAAGAGCTCAGGGTCAGGGCACATGTTTGCCTGTGCAAAGTCCCAAGTTCATTCCCAGGACCACGTGACTCCCTCCCATCCCACCCCAAAGACTTTGGGGATGGTCCTGAAGGGCCCTGGGTATTATTTAGGAGTTCTAATAAGTCAATTAAGTGTTGAGTGAATTTTTTAACTAATTTTTTTTGTTTCGATGCCACACGCAGTGGTGCTCAGAGCATACTCCTGGCTCTGCACTCAGGGATCATTCCTAGTGGGGCTTGTGGAACTGTGTTACTGGGAATCAAACCCCCAGTAGTCTGTGTTCAAGGCAAATGACCTACCACTGTGATATATTGCTCTGGTCTGAACTCTTGTTATTTTCTTCTTTTTGGGTTTTGGACCACACAATCCCATATGGTTGCGGGACCATATGGGATTGAATCTGGGTCAACCATGTGCAAGAAAATCACCTGCTATACTTTCTCTGGCTCCAGTAATTTTTGTTATTTTCCTAAATAAAATGTACTTATTTAATTTTTTAACCTAGATAAAGTTTAGAAGCATTGCCCAGATTTGTTAAAAGAAAAATTCTTTTATTTTCTTTCATTAAAATATCTTTTTAAAAAAGTTGTTGCTTTTTGGGTCACAACTGGTGATGCTCAGGGGTCACTCCTGGCTATTCACTCAAAAATTACCCCTTGCAGTGCTTTGGGGAACATATGGGATGCTGGGAATTGAACTCATGTCTGACACAAACAAGGCGATCACCCCTACCCTCCTGTACTATTGCTCCAACTCCTTTTTTTTTATTTATATTGCAATCATATTAGACTTAAAAAATACTTTATAATAATTAAAAAACTCTAGGTAGGGGCCAGAGCGACAGCACAGCAGGTAGTTTGCCTTGCACCCGGCCGACCCAGGTTTGACCCCCAGAATTCCATATGGACCCCTGAGCACCGCCAAGAGTCCAGAGCCAGGAGTAACACCTAGATGTAGGGCACACACACACACACACACACACACACACACATATATATATATATATATATATATATATATATATATACATATATATATCGAATATGTATATAGCAAAATTCCACAGTTCTTGCAGTGCCTTAGCAACATTTACTTTTTTTCTTTTCGGGTCACACCCCGCGATGCTCAGGGGTTACACCTGGCTCTGCACTCAGGAATTACTCCTGGCGGTGCTCGGGGACCATATGGGATGCCGGGGATCGAACCTGGGCCGGCACAGGCCGGCCCTCGTGCAAGGCAAACGCCCTACCCGCTTGGCTATCGCTCCGGTCCCCAACATTTACTTTTTTTAAGTGATTACTTTAATTATTATACGTGGAAGATCATTTTCCTGATGTCCAAGTTATTTCAGAGGCTGTTCGTTTCCCAGTGTATTAGTCGAGTCATGTATTCAATAATTTTATTTTTAAGTGGAACAGATTTTCCTCTGGAAGTTTTAGGAGGGGGAATGAGGAGGTAAAGTGAGAGTGCACGTCTCAAGAGGGGAGATGTGGGTGCACACGTGCTTGGGTACCACATGTGCTTAGCCACGTGGGCTCAAGCAGCACATGGGCTCAGGCAGCATATGCGCCATGTATTCAATAATTGCTTAGTGCTTGCTCTTTGCTACTTGAAGCTCTTAATCCCAATGCCAACCTTCTGGCAAGGATCCCAAGATTACCAGGTGCCTTCCCAGAGTTTACCTGCAGGTGGCACTATTTGTCAAATAGTTTGGCAGGTTTTTGTTTACTGTCTCTATGAGGCCCAGATTTTTCGTGGCAAGAATTCTTCCTTTGGCAGACATGGGCTAAAGTTGGTGCCCCATGTTTATGAGCTGCTTTACATTCTAGCACCGGTGATAAATTCTGTCCTGCCTCTCATCTTATGGCTTCGTAGAGTACCTGAACTGAAGTTGATGACTTTTGGGCAAAGCATAAGTTCAAAAAGAAAAAAAAAAATCTTTTTTCTTTTTGAGTCACACCGGCAATGCTCAGAGGTCACTCCTGGCTCTGTACTTAGGAATTACTCCTGGCAGAGCTCAGGGGACTATATGGGATGCTGGGATTCAACCTGGGTCAGCTGCATGCAAGGCAAATGCCCTACCCACTGTACTATCGCTCCAGCCCCAGTGTGCTGCATATTTTAAGTTAAAAATGTTAATTCAGGGTCTGGAGCTAGTCTGGCTGGTAGGCCATTTGTCTTGTACATGGCCGACCCAGGTTTGATCCCCAGCATCCCATACGCCCCCTGAGCACTGCCAGGAGTAGAGTGCAGAGCCAGGAGTAACCCCTGAGTATTGCTGGAGGTGACCCAAAAACTAAAATAAAAAGATAATTCAGTTCTTCCATCCACACTGCCCCTTAGAGTGAACACATAAATGAGTTGTTCCATTTTGGACAACTCCAGGGGACACATGATTCTAGGCACCTTTGTTTTCCTCCCTTAATTTTTATTGTTTTTATCAGATGATACTGATTTATCATTACTATAAAGTTGCAGAATATGTTGTCATATCTCTGTAAGTGTAGAAGACTTATCACTTTGACCACCAGGCAGGCACTTTCTCTTTTTGTTGTGACACACTTGACTGTTCTCAGGACTTACTCCTGGCTCTGTGTTCAGGAATCACTCTGGTGGGCTCAGGGGACCATATGGGGTTCCTGGGATTGAACTTGGAGTGGGTGCATGCAGGGCAAGCACTTTACTCATTGGACAATCGTTCTAGCCCCAATGCATGCACTATCAAAGTACTTTTCAAATATAATTCCATTTAATTCTCATAAGGTCTCTACAAGGCGGTACTGTTTTTTCCCTTTTGTTGATGAAGAAGAAGCAGGTTAAATAACTCTCCCCAAGTCAAAGCTGGTAATCAATGAGGCTGAAATTTGAATCCAAGCAGTCTAAGCTTTAGAGGGGGTTATCAGGGTGGATGATCAGTCCCAGAGAGTGATTCTTTGAACGCGCAACCCCTCTACCTGCCCTCGTCATTGCTGACCTTTCCCTTTTCTTTTGTAATCGTCTCTATTTTCATTTCCTGATTACAAACTTAAACACTGCAGATCTGGCTGGAAGTGGAGGGTGACTCAGTGGCAAAAAGTGCCTGCTCTGTGCTGAGTAGAGTATCCAAGGAGGACACAAACCAAACATCCAACAACAGATGAGTGGATAAAGAAATAATAGAAATGTGGCATTAAGGAGGGCTGGGGGGGGGGGAGGAACGGACTGTGGTGGAGAGGGCACGGGGGGCGGAGGGTGCTCTCACACTGCGACAAAACCCAAATATGAACTTTTGATATCTTTGTAATTGTAAAAAAAAATAAAAAAAATAAAAAAAATAAAAAAAAAAGAAATAATAGAAATGATAGTTTATATACACAAAGAAATATTAAGCAGGTATAAGACAAGATGAAATCTTGCAGCTTCCTGCAAATTAGACGGAACTGGGTCATTAAGGGAAGTAAATCAGAGGGAGAAGAACAAATACTGGATGATCTCACTCTTCCGTGGTGTACAGAGACAAAACAAAGGAACAGACATACCGGAAATGACAGACCTCAGAGATGGCCTTGGATTACAAAGTAAATTACCAAGAAGTTGGGGGAAATGAGAGGGGTAAGAGTCAGACTAGAGGTAACATAGCACAGGTGGTGGAAGGTTGTGGGCATGCTGGTGGGGAAGAAGGTGCTATAACTACATCGAAACATAACTATTGGGGTTGGGGTGATAGTACAAGCCAGTAGTGTGTTTGCCTTGTGCATGTATATCTCAGTTTCTACCCCCAGCATCCCGTATGGTCCCTGAGCACTGCAAGGGGTGCAGAGCCAGGAGTAAACCCTGAGCTATGTCAGGTGTAACTTTTGCAAAAAGACCCAGAAGTGTTAACACTATCGAAAATTATCTAAACTGCAATAAAATGTTAAAAAAAAAAATGCCTGCCCTCAGGTGTGAGGCCAAGAGTTGGATCTGCAAGTT
>JAJIBD010017175.1:0-24725 GCA_021461705.1 Cryptotis parvus
CTTCTGACTGGCTCTCAGTCTTCCAGTGCTGACTAGGTACCCCACAGCCAAGTTTCTTCTTTTCCTGTTACAAATAACAAGCATTTGAGGCAGACATTTTATCATTTGGGAAGTGCTTTGAGGCTTTGCAAATGGCCTGGTTCCCTTTAACTTTTTTACTCATTACTTTCAACATCCATTAGGGAATTTCACTGTGAGTGTTTTTTGACCCTGGTGTCCCATGAAGACTCTGTATACTCTCTCCACTTGGTCAATTGGATTTATTGGGCTAGAAAGAACCATCTCTTCTCCTTTCTGCCTTATCATCCTCCCTCCTTCCACCAGGTGGACTCTTGGAGACTTATTTTATTCTTTGGACTGTAACCCATTACTAGGGTTTATTTTGTGGCTCTATTTGGCTTGTGAAAGCTTTTTATTTTTTTAATTAATTAATTAAATTTTTTTTTTTGCTTTTTTGGGTCACACCCGGCAATGCTCAGGGATTTCTCGTGCAAGGCAAATGCCCTACCCCGCTGGGCTATCGCTCCGGCCCCATTGTGAAAGCTTTTTAAAGTTGACCACTACATCCATTTTTATATCAAATATGTGTGACTTGAGTATGATTTTTTTTCTAGGCACCATCATTCATGATCCTGTTAGTGATGTAATTTCAGGGGCACAGTGTTCCCACTCCTCACCCATCACCTGCGGTCACTGTGCCTCCACCAATGTCTCAGTCCCTCCCTACACACCATCCCTCTTGGCAATCTCTTGTCTTAAACATTCTAAATAATGATATTCTGAACCCCCATACTTACAATAGCTTCGATGCTTATGATTTTGCCGAATACAGTTCTCTGACCTCTCTGCCTTCAAACTGCTCATGACCCTACTTTCCTTTGACAAAGGATGGACCTTTCTCTGTGTTATCCTCTGATGCATACTTGCTTCCTGAAATCCCATGGTCCTCCAGGCATATCTTGTCTTTGCCTCGGGAACTCCAGTGCTTCTCTGGGGACTCCTAGTTCCTTGTCTGGGAAAGTAGCTTTTATTTATTTATTTATTTATTTTTTATTTTTATTTATTTATTAATCTTTTTGTGGGGGTCACATGCAACAATGCTCAGGGGTTATTCCTTGATCTGCACTCAGGAATTACTCCTGCTGTGCTTGGGAACCAGATGGGATGCTGGGGAATCGAACCTGAGTCGGTCGCTTGCAAGGCAAATGCCCTATCCAATGGACTATTGCTCCAGCCCCAAGAGTAGCTTTTAGAACTCAGGATTTTGGAACTTGTTCTGCTCAAAACATTACAGCTTCTAGGACCTCAACAGAGCAAAGAAACAGATGCATTCAGACAATTCCAAGCCAGGATCCCTATCTGTACTACCTGAGTTGAGGCCACTGTCACAAAACACCAGTGACTGGGTAGCTTGAAGATCAAATCACTTTTCCCCCACTCCCCAGTGACAGATTCCCTTTCTTAATTCCCAGGTCCAGAATTAAGGTCTTCACTGGTTCATTTCTCCTGAGACCTCTCTCCTTGGCTTGTAGACACCCATATTTTTTTGCATGGTCCTTATTTCCTAAGTATGAATCCTGGTGCCTATTTCTTTCCTCACAAGCACATCAACAATACTGGATTAGGGCCCCACCCTGTCACACCTGGTAACCTCATTTACCTTTTTCAGAGGCTCTCTCCCCACAGACAGTCACATAGCTTT
The DNA here is from genome assembly GCA_021461705.1 of Cryptotis parvus. Taxonomy (NCBI): domain Eukaryota; kingdom Metazoa; phylum Chordata; class Mammalia; order Eulipotyphla; family Soricidae; genus Cryptotis; species Cryptotis parvus. The sequence goes on from JAJIBD010017175.1 coordinate 1,703, forward strand.
GGAGGCTGCCACATTTGAGTTCTATAGCCCATTGCAATCTCTCCCTCTGTTTAAAACTGAGCTCTCCGCTGTGGTTCCATCTAGAACCACAGTGTTTACTAGGCCATACCTCCTTTTCTTATTTACACTTTATCCCACAGTGAGAAACCCAACACTAACTATCTACAACATATTTTGCTAGTTGTCCAACCATAGTATAATCCTGAAAACCATTTCAGATTTGCCAATCTATACTCTAGGGAGAAACAAATTCACTCAGCTAAGGTTGATGGCAGGTTCTTTCTGGTCTTAGCCTTCTGGTATGTCATTCATGCACCCTTTCCCACACTTAGGTCATCTTTCTTCCTCCATATTTGCATGTGGTTATGTCATTCGTTTCCAATGCAGTTAGATCCAGTTGCTCTGCTCTGCATTCCATCTTGAATGCCTCTGAATTGGGAAGTGAGTGATGAAATGAAGACATAGTAAAACTCACCCTTTGTGGGGCAGAGTATCACATTGCTATAATTTCAGGCAATGGCTCCATCATCCTCCCTCTTTTCCTGCCATCTTCTTCCTGCCTCTGTTTTCTTGATATCCACAAGGTTGGAACTGCCTTCCCCACCTCCATCCTGCTTTGTGTCTCATGTACATAGAATCAGACCAAATGTGCAAAAATACAGTTAAGATTCAACCATGCTATGACTTAGTAGCCTGTTCCTTTGAACTGTTAAGTAATATTTAATCTTGTAAATGGACTCCATCTTATTTATTCATGTATCTAGTGAAGGAAAGCTAGTCTGGTTCCAATTTTGGTGAATATGAATGAAATTATAGATATTTGTATGAGGTATGTAGGTTTTCAATTTGTAGAGTCAATGACTAGTCGGGGAATGTCTGGGTTTTGTGGTGAGTGAATGTTTAATTCTATAAGAAACTTAAAAAACTACCAGCTGTTTGTGATAGCACCAGTTTGCATTTCCACAACCAGGTCTAATGGTTCTATTTGCTCTTAATAATTACAAAAGCTTACTTTTAGTTATGCATTTTACTGGTATACATCTTTCATTTATGTGTGGCATCTATTCAGTTAGCTTTGGAGAAAAAACACTAAGATCTTTTGTCCAATATTTATATATTTATGGTGGCACTGTTTGGGCCACACTTGGCAGTGCTCTGAAGATCACTGGGATCCAGTAGTTCCAGGGATTGAACTGGAAGTAGCTGCATGCAAAAGCAATTGCCTAAGTTCTGTACTGTCTTCCCAGCCCTCTTTGTTCATGATTTGTTGTTGTTGTTCTTTCTTAGGTGGGGGGAAAGCAGCATGGGCCACAGTTGACAGTGTTCAGTGCTTACTCCCAGTTCTATACACAGCACAACTACCTTGCTCTTGTATTAGTTTTCTGGCCATTTTACTTTTGCTTATTGTTGGTAGTGTTTCCTACAGTAAGGAAATGCATATTTTATCCGATTTATGTGTGCAAGTATTTTCTTCCATTTGTGGCTTGATTCTTGGTCATCTTGACATTGTTCTCAGCAGTTTTATTGGTATGTCTAACGTCTATTTTTTCCTATGCTGAGTTTTATCTTTTGTTGCCATATCTAGAAACTTTTTTACCATATCCAAAGTCACACAGGAATCTGTTTCCCTCTAGAAACTTGACTTTTATAATTTGCATTTTGCGTCTCAAATTTTGAATTATTATGTATTCAATCCTTTTTAAAATTTGTTTGTGTACAAGGTGTAAGACATGTAAGTAGTTGGCCTTTTGGTTTCTTAATTAATTTATTTATCTTTGGTTTATGGGCAAGTCCCAGTGATTCTCATGGGTTACTCCTGGCTCTGCACTCAGAAATTATTCCTGGGGGGCAATTTGGGGTGGCAGAGATCAAACCTGGGTCAGCTGTGTACAGCTTACCCACCGCACTATCTCTCCAGCCCCCTCTTAATTTATTTTCTGTGGACTCTGAACACTCAGTTGAGGGAACTGATAGCTCAGTGACAGTAAGAGGCATAAACATTTGAGGGAATCTTTTTAAAAAATTCTCATGAACAACTGCTGTTTACTATTACCTCTCGCTGTATCAGATGGAGTTGACTCCGCTTTGTCACTAGTAGTTGGGAAAAGTCACAAATATCACTAGTTAGTGTCACATGAATAGTGCAGTACTGAGACACACAATAGACACATAAATTTACTCTGGATTATTAAAGGATTAGGGGAATAAGTCCTGAGTAAGTGTCAGCAATTGTGTAAGCATTACTACACAAAGGCATGCTCTCCTCTCCTAGACCATGCTCCCCCACATCACCCCTGCACATGCTTTATTTAAATATGTTGGTTACAACGTTGTTCATGATGACTTGTTACAGGTGTTCACTATTCCAACCCCAATCCCACCACCACTGTCGCCTTCCCTCTACCATTGTCTCCATTTTCCCAACCACCCCTCAAGTCTGCCCCCATAGCAGGCTCACAATAATTTATTTTATATTGCATATTGCCACTAAATGGCCAATGTAATTATCAAAAATATGTTAGTAATTTGCATGGCAGAGCCTGGCAAGCGACCCATGTCGTATTTGATATGCCAAATACCAGTAACAGTTACAGACCTCATTCCCATGACCTGATGGAATGGGTTGAGGCTCTTTATGTTCCTGGGCGAGCAGATGCCCTTGGGTTATACTAGCATGTGACAGGACATATGGAGATGTTACTGGTGCCTGCTCAAGCAAATTGAACAATGGGAAGACAAGTGACAAGTGATGTTAGTGAAAGAAAATTGTTGAAAGTTGTATCTCACCATAGGGACATCAGTCCTTGTCTGAGGGTTTGCTTAGTTGTTTTCTGCTAGTTGAGACTAGTTGGCATCTATGTTACATCCCGGCAGTCTGGTGAGCCTCTCCTGGAATGTCAGCATCATAGCACAACTCTCCTTATTTTGATTGAATATTATTAGAGACTGTATCACTGTCTCACTGTCTTCCCTTTCATCATCAATTTGCTTGAGCGGGCACCAGTAACATCTCCATATGTCCTGACTCATGCTAGTACAGCCCAAGGGCATCTGCTTGTTCCAGAAAATATTAATAGTATCTAAGAAAATATTAATAATATCTCTTATATGCACTATTCTGTTAAACATAATATTGGTCTATTATGTAGAAATTTTCTATATGATACTATATTAAATATTATTATATATAAAATTGATATAATTTATATAATATTAATCATTTTACTTTAATAATTCCAAACATTCTTGTTAAAGTTGATGAAATATAATTTTACCAAGCTCAAAGAAGTCAGCAGCAACCATTCCTATGTGTGCCTATTCTGAAATAGAATAATCTGTCTGGAAAAATTCCTAATTACAAAAAACCTTGAATCATTTTTATTGAAATAAGAGATTTTTATATGTATACATATGATTTTTTCATAACTTATTTATACACATGCATCTGAACTAATTTTTTATGTTGAAAACCAGAGGACTGCGTTCCTGCCTGAGGTTTATTTATTTATCGTTTGGGGCCACGCTAATGATGTTCAGGGTTTAATTCGGTTGTGCTCAAGGGTCACTCCTGGCGGTGTTCAGAGAACATATGGCATGCCAGAGATTGAAACCTGGTCAGCTGCATGCAAGGCAAGTACTCAACCCATTGTGCTTTCTCTGGCTCATTTTATTTATTTGGGTGTTTGGGTCACAACTGGCAGCACTCAGGGCTCTGAGCTTAGGGGTCACTTCTGGTGGGGCTCAGGTTCCATATGTGGTGCTGGGGATTGAATTCTGGTCAACTGCATGGAAACACAGGTCAGCAACTGACCCATTGCCATCTCTCTGGGTGAATTTTAGACAAAGTTAAGCAACAGGACAATCTGCTGGTATTTTTTGCACCATTAATGATCATAAGAAGGCTTTAGCTCAGAGGCTGAGTGTGGGCTTTGCATGTGGGGTCAGGTTTTATCCCTGTCACCACAGGGTACCCCGAGTACCCTGGGAGTGACACTGCCAGCACAAAGCTTGGAGTAGTCCCTGAGCACTTCAGAGTATCGCTCTAAAATGAAAACAAAAGCAAACATAAGGCAAGATTCCATTTCTAGGCACAAACAGATTGGTGGTTGTATGGGTTGAAAATGGAGTTGTTTGGTATGGTTCAGTGAATAAATAATCCTGTAATGATTAAAAATATCATTTCCAGTCTCAATGCTCTTGCAAGCTGATAAGAGAAGGGGCTGCTGGGGCCAGAGCAGTAGTCCAGTGGATAGGGCATTTGCCTTGCACACTGCCAACGAATAAGAGATAGGGATTCTGTTGAGCCCCAAATCGGTATCTTTTAGTGTGCGAATGTCATCTATGGTTTGGATCACAGAGGATACCTGAGCGAAGGTTCCCTCACCAGTTATGTGGGACTCCATCCTTCCCTACCCACTACAACCACACAGTAAGCACATGGACACTCAGGGCCAAAGCAAAGTGATCTGCATTCAGAACTTTCCTTTGGAGTTTGCATGTGACTGGGTTCCTTTGCCTGACTAGATTACCCAGAGTCCGACACAGAATCTACCTCTCAAGTCCACAAGGGTTATTTCCAGGAAGCTCAGGGCAGCAGCACCCTGCTTCCCAAGCAGCACAGGAAGCGCAACAGGCCGTGTGAGCACCGGAGGATTTGTTCAGGTGCACACCCAGCTGGGGCAGCCAGGGCACTGGGCCCTGGAAGAGTAGACAGCCCCTGGCTCTCCATGGTGGCTAAATTTCACTCTTTCTGCTCTGGTTCCGTTTCCTGCCTCTAGCCTGTCACTGCCTGATCGTTGGGACTCAGCCACCCGTGACAGTGGGGGAAATAGAGGGAAAACTGAACCTCGACATTCATCTCCTCTTTTGGCATGGGGTGGGATTGAGGGTGGGACAGGGCCTGGGAGAACCAAGCCCAAGGGGAGAGTCCATTAGTCACAGTCTTCTGGGGTTTAAAGCCCCTTTCCCTAGCTCTGGCGTTTGAGATGCTGAGAATCTTCCAGGACTTTCCCTGGGCACTGAGGATGAAAACGCGTCTGTGTGGTGTCAAAGCAATGTGTGTGTATTGTAGGAGACAAGGGACAGGCTGAGGGAAGTCAGCCTGATCACAGTGACCACAGATGACACTCACCTTTGCCCACGTCCCTGCGAGCCCCCTGTTTCTCTGTTTTTGAGTGGGGGACCTTCCCCTCTTGGAAAGGAGGTGGCGATAGCCAGGAGTCCAGAGAAATGCAGTCCAGGTCCCCCGGGGGAGGCACGCCAGGCTCTCAGACCTGACTCTAAATATCCACTGATAGCTAAAAATGTCCTGTTGACACAGGCCTGTCTACACCCCCTGATTTTTCATTTTATGTTGTAAAAATATGTTTTTCCATCAGCATTGGGCGGCCTGTGGCTATTTGGAGGTAACCATGGATGATCTTCAGAGGTTCCATGGGGGGACGGGAAGCTGAGATAGTTTTTCTCTCTAGAAGGAACTTTCATCGGAGGTTTCTTTTTCCCCCTTTAAAAAAAGAATGTTTAGGCTCTGCTCGCTACTGTAACCTCTAGTCTTCTGCCAAATGGCAGGACAACAAAAAAAGCCTTTTCAAGTTTCTGCTTAATAAAACAACACAACACAAGACAAATAAACAGAAACAGAAGGCTCCATCGCATCGCGTGGGGAGCACATGCAGGAAGAGAGAGGAAGGCGGGCCTTCCCAAAGGGCTGGCTATGTCTCTGGTCCACCCCAGTGAACCCCTCATCTCACTCCAGCTTCACTCCACACCTGAGTCCTGGCCTATGGGCCCGGGCTCACCGGACACACAACTGTGAACTGAGACCATCTCCCAGCTGCCAGCAGCTCCTTCTCGCTGCACCTTAGATGTTCCGTCTTGTCCTCCATCTTGGATCCTGGAGTTGTGAGCTGGGAAGTGAGGGTTTGGAGGTTGGACCTGCACCTAGGCTGGTGAAGTGGGTCTGGGTTTGGTGCTAGGTGACAGAGGCATAGCTATCTGAAAGCTCCGGGGGGAGCCCTTTAGGAGGTTTCTAGAGGCTGGGGATATAGAAATATAGTACAGAGTAGAGTGTTTGCCTTGCATGTGGTCAACCCTGGTTCAATCCCCAGGACCCTATGCTGTCCCCTGAGCCCTGCCAGGAGTGATCCCAGAGGGCAATGTTAGGAGTAAGCCCGAGTGCCCAAAAGAAGAGGCCCAAAGGGAAAACAAATGAGGTTTTAGGGGCTGTACAATAAATAGCACAGGGTTAGGGCACATGGTTAGGGCACCTGCCTAATATATGCATAACCCAGATTTGATTCTCTGCACCCCAAGCATTACAGGGCACGGCCTGACCTCCAGCACCAGAATGGTATCCTGGGGGTCCCCAGCACTGCAGGACCCAGGGGATATCCCTTTCTTGGGCTCCTAAACCATTTGCTCAATTGACTGAGAATTACTCAGGGGCCATCTTGAGTCTTGGGGAGTTCTCTCAGCACCTCCCATCATGCTCCAGGACCGTTGTAGGTCTGTGTGGTGATCTCTAAGCATCTCCCATCATGCTCAGGACCGTTGTAGGTCTGTGTGTTGGTCTCTTAGCACCTCCCATCATGCTCAGGACCGTTGTAGGTCTGTGTGGGGGTCTCTAAGCATCTCCCGTCATGTTCAAGACCATTGTAGGCCTGTGAGGGGTCTCTCAGGGTCTCCCCTCATGCTCAGGGATCATTGTGGGCCTGCAAGGGGGTCTCTCAGATCTGTCCCTCATGCTTGTACCCATTATGGGTCTCTTAGCATCTCCCCAGGGGGTCTGTGTGGGCATCCTCAGGGTCTCCCCTCATGCTCAGGGCTGTCTGCAGATGTTTAGGAAGCAAACTCTGTGGCCCATCTGCTGCTAAAGCCTAGCAGTTATACCCAAGCCCCATGCTTGCAGAACTGCTAAGGATTTGTGACATTCAGAGGAGAAAATTGTCCTTCCGGGCTGCAGAGTCCACTTTTGCTGTGCATATTGAACAGCAAATCCAGGGTGCTGAGCTGGTTTTCATTCTTTGGAGCCCATTCAGAGGTGGGGGAAAAAATGTGGAGCTGGTGGGGATATATCTCAGCCTTTGGATTCGGTGACACGGAATTTCCATCATTTTTGGAGACTGTCACGCATTGCACGTCTCTTCATTCAGACCACTCGCTTCCTCTGTTCTCTGGAAGTATTTCTGTGATACTCCTGGGTGTCTGTCCCCCCAGAGCTCTCAGAACAGTCTCGAGCCCACTTTTCTGTGGAAGTGTTGGTCATCCTAAAGAAAACAGAATGCACAATGCCCCACCCTTTCCAGAAGCTTCTTCAGTGTTGAACAGCACCAAGTGCTTGACACCACCGCCTTCCCTTCCTCCTGACCTACCCTTCTCTGAGTAGCTGATCACATACTTTCTTGGTTTTGCTGCAGTTTTAGGGCTTAGTCAGGCAGGCTGACCCACGATGATCAGGCTCTCAGGGATGGCTGAGTCCTCCTCAGCCTAAGACTGGGCTGGAATTTGTTGACATCACTCAAGGCAACGCCATCCTTCCCTGGCACAGAGTGTCTATGTCACTTCATCTAGGTCATGTTTGTAAGGAGCTTCTGACATTTTCTTTCTTCCTCTCTAGAGAAGCCATCGATGGTGCCTCTCTCCCTCTCTCTCCCTCCCTCTGTTTCTGTCGGTGGCTGATGCGAGGCCGAGGTCATGTGACCAGCATGGCCTTGAAAGCTGCCCAATCTTTGGCTTGGACATCTGGTTGGATGAGCCACAAAATTCCCACAGTGTGCACTTTGCATGCTTTAGAATAATCTTAACAGACTGAGGGCTCTAGACTCATTCAGCCTAGGGTAGGCTGGGCCTAATGAAAGAGAACTCAGGTCGGACACCAAGGATGCAGCTCTGAACCTTAGCACTCCCGTATTGCTCGTGAGGAGCAGCCTGGCCAAATTTCCATGCTTAATCCCTAAGCGCAAGAAGGGTAAAGTGTCCCTGAGACTAGGGCATTGGCTGGGCGAGGGTCAGTGAAGACAGCTGCAAAACACCAGGTGTAAAAATAAGAGTTCACCTTACCACATGGGGTGTTCTACCTTGATTCCATCTCCGTAAAATAATCAAGGCTGACTTTACCTAGAGATCGTCGTGGGTCAGCCTGCCATGACTGAGCCCCTAAAATCTGCAGCAAAACCCAAGAAAGTATGTGATCAATCCATCTACAGAAGAAGCAAAAGCATTAAAAATCCCAAAGACCCCCAGAGGCCTCCTTCTGGACCTCCAGGCAGCTGAGTCGTGCTTCTTTGAGGAGCATGAGAATAGCCTGAGCGTGGGTTTGAGAAACTGTCTCTCCATCCAAACTGCCATCAGTTCTGAAAGTGTGTGCTACGTGTGCCGTGTTCAGTGTCTTGACGCTGGCATAGTCAGGATCTAGCTGCCCCTGATGGCTCCCTGAGTCCTGCCACTAGCAGAATTCCCTTTGCAGGCAACTGCTGAATTTCCTTAATGCACTGTCAAGATGGTCAGCAAAGAAGCTGGTTTCCACCAACCCTCTACAGTAGCGAGTGTGCATGAGTGAATGTGTGCATGAGTATGCGCATGTGTGTATGCATGTGTGTGCATGTTGTACATATGTGCATGTGTTGGGAGAGCAGTGAAAGCACTGGACGCTGCAAATCATTTATTGACTTAAATGTACTACTGTGATAGCATCTGAGCATCTGAGACAGGGTTGTCGGCCCTGTCCTGTAGAGCTTTGAAGTCTTTCTTTTTTTGTCCTTTTTGGACCATACCCAGTGATGCTCAGTGGTTACACCCGAATTACTCCTGCACTCAGGAATTAGTTCTGGTGGTTCTTGGGGACCATAACGGATGTTGGAGGTTGAGCCTGGGTTGGTTACATGCAAGGCAATCCCGTTATCCTATCCGTCCCCAAGAACATTGAAGCCTTGCCCTGGAACACTGAACTCACTAATTGTTAGGGATAATACAGTGGGCAGATACTAACCGTGCATGCTTCTGACCTGGATTCCATCTGTGGCACCTTATATAGCCCCCCGAGCACTGACAGAAGTGATCTCTGAGTGCAGAGCCAGAAGCAATCCCTGAACATTGCTGGGTGTGACCCTAAAACAAAAGCAAACACAGCACCCCACCCCCAATAAATGACCAATGCCAACAGCGTTGAGGTTAAGAGATCCCAGAGACGAAGCCTTGAACTGGTGCTGAGCTTTGCTTTCTCACCACTCCTGCTTGGCGAGGGGCCAGGTGAGCCCTTTCAAGGGACTAAGCGGGGGCCACATCCATTACACCAAGGCTCGGGAAGCAGGGCAGAGGCCCTTCAACAGGGCCTCTTAAAGGAGTCTAGGATGGAGGAGCTGACCTGGAGGAGTGGAGACCCTCCCTTCTGCTCAGCATCCCTAGGGGGCCAGACCTCAGCTCACTCTTTTTGTGGGGACATTTCTGCCAACCCTTTCCTCTGCCCCACCGCATGCTTTATTCTACTGTCTAGGCAGGCCCTGGCCTCAGAGCCTCTGTCCCTCGTGCAAAAACACACCCCCCCCCACCCCCACTGTCCACCAGTCTTCCTGGGGCACAGGTAGACTGGTAGACTTCCTCTCCTTCTGGTTGCCTCCCACCTGTGCTGACGCATGCACAATTTTGGGAGGTGGAGGGGACGGAGGTGTATACCCAGCAGAGCTCGGGTACTCCGCTCATGTTGGGGGTCACTCTCAGTGGTGTTAGGGGTGGTTACGAGCATTGAACCTCCGTAGGCAAAGTCTGTGCTTCTGTCCCTTGAGCTGTCCCCCTGTACCCAAGTGGCAATTGCATTCTCTTACTGTCCCTTGGATTCCCAGGCATTTTGGCTGGAATTTAAAAGTGCTAAAATGGTGCTGGAACGGGAGACCTACTTTCCTACTTCCCTCCTTCCCTTCCCGTTTTGGCCACTCTTGTTTGAGGTGTGTGCATGCGTGTGTGCGTGTGTGTATGCGTGTGTGTGTGTGTGTGTGTGTGTGTGTGTGTGTGTGTGTGTTTGGAGGGTGCATGCCGCACACGTAGTTGAGGTTGTTGGAGGCATTGGCTCTCTCTTCACTGCAGTGCTCAGAATGCCCCACTGGGGGTCGCACTTGTTATGGTGCCCTCCCTAGAGCTCAAGCTCAGGCCTCAAGACAAGAGCTCAAACATGACCCAGCTGCATCCCCAGATCCCGCATGTCTTTTCTTGCAACGAGAAATCGTGTTTTCTTTACAGTCACGTAGAGACCGCAGACCCGCGAGGAGAGAGTCGGGACATAAAACAAAGAAAGAGGCAGAAAAAAGTCACAAAGATGAATATGTCAGGATCCCATTTCACGACATCTGAGATTTCATAAGGCCCCCCTACACTGTGGAGTTAGGGAGGATAGCTTTATGGGCTGAGCCAGATGTTAGGGACATCTGGCGACTGAATGTTTCCTAAGCATTTCTGCATGTCATGCTCTGAGGAGGGCCAAGGGGAGTTGAGTCACGGACCTCTAGTGGCCAGTACTGGCGTTGAGAGTAGTAGCAAGCAGAAAAGGGAGAGAGGGGTTGGGCAGGGTAATGCTTTCCTCTCCAGGGTCTCTAGGTCCTTTGTTGTTGCTTTTGTTTGTCTGTGAGACATACCCAGTGGTACTCTGGGCTGACTCTGCACTCAGAAATCACTCCTGGCTCTGGACTCCATATGTAGTGCTGGAGATTGAATCCAGGTCGGCCACATGCTATGCAGGTGCCCTACCTGCTGTGCTATGTGTCTGGTTCCTTATCTGAAGATCCGCCCTGCCTATCCCCAGCATGAAGCATTCGCTGGTTCCAGCTCTGACTCCCACTGTGCTCAAAGGCACCATCTTGGACTCCCAGCCCATGTCTTCTTTTTTCTTTCTTGGGTTTTGGGACACTCTTGGCAGTGTTCTGGGCTTACTCCTGGCTCTGTGCTCAGAGATTACTTCCTGGCAGTGCTGAGGATCAAATGAGGCCATGTGCATGGCAAGCACCTTTCCCCTTGCGCTATCACCCCAGCCCCATTCTTGCCTAGATCCATCCTTCTGAGCCAAAATCTGTGAGATGTGAGACTAGAGCTGGCTCATCACCAGGGAGAGTCAATGTGTTCTTTCTCTCCTATTATCCATTTTCACATTTGGAATTTCACTGTCACTCACCCTAGAATATATCGTGGAAGGGGCAGAGCGGGAGGCTGGTTCATTTTCTATGTGATGCTGAGGAGTTGTCTTCAGTGACCCACACTCCTTAATGCAATTTTCTTGGCGAAGTGATGAGATCCGTGGCGTGATTTGTGACTGGGGGTCGGATGTGAAATGAACTTTGCCATTTTGACATTAAACCTTGGGACCTTGATTTCATAAATCCCAAGCTCCCATGAGGTGAATCCATTGATGTCTTTGAAGAAAGGGCTAGGTTTTCTGGAGGATATAACTCTTGGATTTGAATCTCTGTGCCTTCAAAGGCAGCCTGAGGAAAGCGTGCTCCATATGGTGCTCAGATTCCAACTTTAGGACCAGACTTGCAGCAGTGGAATCTATGGTGCGATCTAGATTTGAGGGCTGATGGGCAAAAATTGGCCACAGAATTCTACCTCCATCCCATCATGGAGACCAGCAGTTTAAGCCTATTGGCTCAGTGAAGAAAGATGGCCCCTTCAGGGAGATTTCCTAGCCATAGCGATAGGAGAAAGTTCTGAAGGGAAATAGGAAAGAAGCAAAGGACTTAGATTGAGAGGAAGAAACAAACAAATCCAGAGTCGTCTGAGGATGAGAACAGTGGGTTAAAGATGAATAGAAGGAGAACAATAAGGGATTAAGAGGTGGGGTAAGCTCCAGATGTGTGTTCTAGTCATTCTAGAAGAGTCCAAGAGAGCTAGGCACTTGACTCCACTGCAGGATGCAGGCTTTGCATGTGCAAGATCTTGCATTTGATTCCTGACATCACTAAAGGAAAATGAAAAGAATAAATAATATATATATATACCAAAAACATATTCAAGCAATAGAAGATGGGAGACGCGCAGGTTCAGAATAGGGCCTGGTCAATGGTTAGGATTCTGTGGGGCCTTTCAGAGACTTATCCTAGCACAGCTGATGCAGAGGCTTCACTCTAGATGGGGGGCAATGCAAAGACTCGGTGGGAAGCAAGTGATGCCAAGAGCCCTGCTGGGCCCGGTGTTCGTCCTCACCTCTCTGCTCTAGGAGGACCTGTCCATTACATGTGGACTGGAGGCTCGGCACAGCTTAGAGTAGCCCATGATTTGAAAACCACCTAGGAGCAGGCTGACTGCTTTGCCCAGACAGATGCCAGTGGGTTTGACTGGTCAGGCTGACCAAGACTTCAGTCTTGGGAGGGCCGCAGTGTGGGAAGGCCGCAGAGGGAGGTAAACAGGGCCAAGACAGATTCTGGAAGAGGCAAATGTAATTGCAAAGTTTCTCCCCCACAAGTGTGTCCCTCTCTGCTTTTACGAAAGGGAGCTGGTCTTTACAAAACAATGGTAGAGAACTTGCCTTGCACACACACAGCCAAGCTAGCTTGATTCCCCACATCTCCAATCCCTCCTGAGCACTGCTGGGTGTGACCCCCAAAACAAACAAACAATCAAAAAAGCAGGGGGCTGTCTTAAAAATACAAAGCCACTCTGAAGACTATGGATCCCAAATAATTCACCTCTACTTCTGTTCTGCAGGACTCTGCTTCCTCTGTGGACAGCCTATGACAGGAGGTGGTCTCAGCCTAGAGACAAACTTCTTTTTACAGCGTGGAAAGCTTAACAACAGAAAGAGTGATTTGTGAATGGGTCACCAGAACAAAAAAAATAAAATGGTGTCCTTTCTTGGTATCGATTTTCACATACAGTTTAAAGATTCCTACAACTTCAGATTGACCAAGTATTTTCAACTCTATAAAGATTCCAGTATTCATTTAGCCAGAGAAAACCACCAGCTAATATTTCACTAGAGCCAAAGACTTTTAAACTAGGACTTTCAATGTTTCTCTGGTTCAAAGAGGTGATACAGTTCATGGATCAATACTTTTCTTCCAGAAATATGGATGTATATCTGGATTTACTAAGCATTCTTTCTTTTGTCTATTGGCTGCCTTCCTTTAGACCCCTGGGGATGTGCTTGCAAGGGAGACTTCATCCCTTTGCCCAGTCTAAAAGATCCCACATCTTCCAGCTCACCACTATCATTGAAGATGAAAAGCATTAAAAAGAAGGTAGACTTAAGTTGTCCAACCATCTGTTGAATACAGACCCTCTCTCTATTACTTATTTCTGGTGTGGGGCATCAAAGAAAAAAAGAAAAGAAAAGTCGGCACTGTTCTCTTAAAAATACGCCCAGGGCCCCCAACTCTTCGACAACACAGGAAATGTCAAATATTATATGGATATAAATAACTCAGTAAAACAGGGTTACAAGCACATCTGGCTTTGCACACTTCCACGCACTGGGCTGGCTCAGAGATATTTCAGTAATTCTCTCCAGTCCTGGGTTTGTGTGAGCTGGTGGGGCACAGAGGGAATTTAAGTGCCGAGTGAAAAATGTGCTTGTAAAAGGGGCTGAGTTGTTATCTGTCTAATCCGTCCTAATCTGTTCAGTCATTTGCTCTGGGGGTTCTGAGGACGGAAGACTGACCCCCTCTGGGTACTGCTGGAGTCCTAGGGTTAGGAGGGGAGGGCAGAGGTTAATGCCTGGCCAGACACAGGCGGCCCCAAGGATGGCAGGAGAGCTCATTTTTTAAAAGGGACGTCTCAATTTCCCGAGGACCTCGTAGCTTTATTTCAACTCTAACGTGCCGAAGACCAGTTGAAGGAGGAAAGAGTCAGTTCCCTCCTCTGTTCTGTCCTTTTCTCCATTTGGGGCTTCCATAGATGGGCCCAGCTTCTCTGCTCCCAGTGACCTGCTGGGGATGTTTATTTTCCAGCTCTACCTTCTTAGGTCTTGGGCAGAATCACACTCAGGAAAGGAAATTTGTGCAATTCTGACAGCTGGGGATTCCTTCTATGTGCACATGCTGTGAACATGCAGGCAGGCGCACCAAAGTAAATGCCCACAGAAGCGTGGCACAGCCATTTCAATGTGTAGGAAGGCCAGTGTCCAGCCGTCGGAGAATAAAGAAGAGTGAGCTCCATCTGTGCGGAAGATGGACACAGTACAATTGTGATTTTTGTCTTGGATCTCCCTGCACCTTCCTGAATGGTTCTTTGGCCACTATTCTGTGAATATTGAGTAAATACAAGTTGTTTACTGCAGTAGGTCAAACATCCACATCTTCCCAGCCTTCCAGGCCCTCAGATTTCTGGGGAGGATTACAGGGGGTAAGCAGTTATGATACATATATCATAACTGCTGTGTATAATGTGATATAGACTGTTCAAACAAAGCCTTTAAAGAACAAGAGAGGCCACACTTAATGTCTCCTGCGCACCTTTGGATCACTTGTATCACTTGTCTTCCTGTTCTTCATCCATTTGCTCTAGCGGGCGCCAGTAACATCTTCATTTGTCCCAGTTCACGTGCTAGCACAGCCCAAGGCCTCTGCTCACTCCAGGAATGTGAAGAGCCTCAAACCATTCCTTCAGGTCCAGGGAATGAGGTCTATTATTATTACTGGTTTTGGCATATCAAATACTACATGGGTAGCTTGCCAGGCTCTGCAATAAGATTCTTAGGTTAAAAAAATAAAAGACCATTTTGAACTATTACGTTTAAAACAGATGGGGAAATCTGTGGGGACACATGGAAGAGTGTGGCACCCATGGGACCATGCAGCACCAGGGACTGGATCCAGGGTCTCACAGCAGCAGGCACGGGCTTTTCCACTATACTTTGATCAGTCCCTGCAATATTTTTGTGTGGTGCCATGACTCAAACTCAGCCTCAGACATGCAAGGGAAGTATTCTACCACTGAGCTAGACACCACTCCTAAAACTGAGAACTTTAAGCATAAACAATAAACCAAAACAAACAAAAATAGCTAACATTTATTCTTCAATTTAAGAAGATTCTATAGGTGAAGCTTGCTGAAATAATTCAGAAAGGACACTGAAGCATACCTTACACACAAAATTTTAAACAGATGCTCATTATTTCCCTACTTTACTGGGATACTGGTGAATAAGCATAATTGTAACTTACTTTGATACAGTATAATGCAATATAGAGTGTTCAAACAAAGCCATTAAAGAATAAGAGAGGCCACACTTAATGTCTCCTGCCCACCTTTGGGATATGTATTTATATCGACATCTTCTTATCCCCTTCAGAGTCTTTGGGGAAATCGTGCTGAAGTGATTTCAAGACAAATCAAATAATATTTGCCTTGCATACAATCATCCTGGACTTGACCTCCAACATCTCATATGGGTCCCTAGCACTGCTAGGAGTAATTCCTGAGTGCAGAGCCAGGAGTAACACCTGAGCATTCCTGGCTCTGTCAGATGTAGCTCCCAAACAAACAAACAAAAAATCAAGAGGTGAGGCCAGAGAGAGAAAGAGAGACAGAGAAGAGAGAGAAGAGAGAGAGAAAAGAGAGAGAGAAAGGGGGAGAACTTCATGCTTTTAGCTAACACTGGGCACATATGAGGTCTATATTCCATTCCTGGTACCACCTGGACCCCTGAGCATCTCCAGGAGTGACTGAGCACTGAGTCCAGAGAAGCACCAAGCATTGCCAGTTGTGGCCCCCAAACAAACAACACACATCAAACCTTTCTGGGGCTGGTGTTTAAGAGCACAGGAACCGAATAGCCTCCTGGATCAAGACTATTCCAGCTCTAGCACGGAACAGGAAGTGGAGGTGAACCAGGATGACACCGAAGGAGCCTCTATTCAGAGTGTGGCTGGTTGCCAGCTGCTGGTCTTCTTCCCACTGTGTCTCCTGGAGGTCCCACGGCCCCCTGTAAGGCACATATGCTTTCATAGAGTCTGTTCTAGAAAGGAAGCTGTGTGTGTGGGGGGGGGGACAATTCCTTGATTTCAAGGCCAACAGCTAGGTGGGGTTCATTACAGTCACAGCTCGGATTAAGGAATGTTAAGGCCCTGGGATTCAGCTCTGAAGATAGAAATGGCCAGAAGGCAAAGCCAAGGTGACTGGGTCCTCAGATAGACATTAATTCTCACACAAATAGTCAAATGATAAATTGGTAAACGGCATACCCCCTCCTTCCCCTGAGATGGTTGCGGGATGCCTGGGGCTAGCACATGCCTGCAGGAATGAGGTGCTCTCTGGGTTGCCCGACGGGCTGTGGTGCTCAGGCAGTGGCTGTGACGCTGGCTGAGGTTTCCTTTCCTGGCTTCAGTGCTCCCTCCTCTCCGTCACCCTCTTCATCGATGTATAGTCATGGATGGACTCACCCGGTCCCATAGTGTTCACACAGTGCTCAATAGAGCTTGCATTTCTTGGCCGTGAGCCTCATGTTTCTTTTTTTTTTGTTTGTGTTTTTTTTGATGGGCTTGTACAAATGCCAGCAATTTTAATTTTTAATAATTTCTTGACTGAAATACTGTGACTTACAGTACTCTTAATGATGGTCCCTCATGCATGGAATTCCAACATTCTCCCATGACCAACATATCCACCTTCAAGGAACCCCTAAACCCTCCACCAACTCAACTGTGGGGACCAGGCCTCCCCTTAGGGTTGCTACCTTGCTGTGTATTGTTAAAACCACATATGAGGGAGATTTTCCTGTTTCCAGCCCTTTTCTTCTGACTGAATTCACTCAGCATGATCTCCTCTGGTTCCTTCCACGTTGCTAAAAATTGCATAATTTTGTTCTTAGAGTTGCATAGTATTCTACTGTGCATATAAACTGCCTGCACGGCAGAGCCTGGCAAGCTACCCGTGTCATATTTGATATGCCAAATACCAGTAACAATTATAGACCTCATTCCCATGACCTGATGGAATAGTTTGAGGCTCTTTATGTTCCTGGAGCAAGCAGATGTCACTAGCATGTGACAGGACGTATGGAGATGTTACTGATGCCCACTTGAGCAAATCGTCGATCAACAGGAAGACAAATGATACAAGTGAAGTGATATAAACCGCAACTTCTTGATCCATTCATTCATAATTGGGCATTGGGTGGTTTCTGGATTTTGGCTAGTGTACAAAGTGTGGGATAGACATAGGTGTGCATTGTGCTTCAGAAAAGGTGCTTTTGTGTATGGGGCATAGATGCCAAAAAGTGGTATCACTGGGTCATATGGGAGTCCATGACTGTTCTTGGATAGATCTCCATACTGCTTTCTCTAGAGGCCAAACCAGATGACATTCCCACCGACACTGGCTGAGGGGTCCTTTTCTCACCATAACCTCACCACAACGGCCATTTCCGACACTTTGATCTGAGTCCTTCTCACTGGCTTGAGTTGATGCCTCAGTGTTGCTTTGGTCTTTATTTCCCTAATCAGGAGTGACGATGAGCACTTTTTCATGTGCATGTTGGCCTTTTATGTGTTTGTTTGGGAAAGTTTCTGTTCATCTTTTCATTCCATTTGTGGATGGGATCATTGGAATTTTTTTTCTTGCTGGGATTTTGATTTGGGTTTTTTTTCTTAGGGGTTGCGGTGCTCACTCAGGGTCATAGCCCTTTGTGGGGTGCTCACTCAGGGGTCATAGCCCTTTGTGGGGGTACTCACTCAGGGTCATAGCCCTTTGTGGGGGGGTACTCACTCAGGGGTCATAGCCCTTTGTGGGGTGCTCACTCAGGGATAATAGCCCTTTGTGGGGTGCTCACTCACACTTGTAGCACCAGGGATCAGGGACTGCATAGCTGCCAAGACTGAGCTTGGTGTACTAGGGACTTCCGGCATTTGAACCCAGGACTGTCTGCCCGCCACGACAGTCATCAGCCTTTGCTCTGTTCCTCTGGGCCTAAGAAGGTGCATTTGCTTCATTTAAAGTGATCCTGCTTGGCTACATCCCTTGATTCCATTACAAGTGCATAATTTCCCAATTTTCTGTCACCAGGTTCTCAGTAGACTTGACTTAAAAAGTCTAGTCAGTCACTGGAATCTGGGACATTGCCCACACTTCTTTGTTGCCTCCACACTGAGAAGGTGCCTTCTTCGGTTTACTTGCTAACAGGGGGACGCTGCCCTCTCCCCACCCCCATGTGGTCCATCCTCAAATAAAGCTTTCACCAATTGCTCTTATACCTGGATTTCGGTTCTCTGTTCATTTTTCTATTTCGTTGTCTCCAGAGATATGGAGAAACAAAGTGCCCAGACAGGTCTGGGATACTGACGCAGTTCAGAGCCCTCCAGGAAATTCAAGCTGACAGACCCCCTGCATGGCGGCCACTGCAGAAGCCGCTCATGGGCGAGAGGCTGGCTGAGCGCCATGGGCTGCCACCATGGTTCTCTTGGCAGAGCTGGGGGTCTGGGGGACTAAGCTTTGACAGGCTGAGATCACACTCACGTGGAGGTACTTGGCATGTGTGTGACCAGGTGTCATTATATTGTCAAACATAACTGCGTCACTCCCAAGAAGCCGCTGTGTGTGCTCAGGCAGAGAGATTCAGACTAAGAGCCCTGTAGTTCATTTCCGCAGGCGAGGAAGCCAGGCAGCACTTTCTGAACCTCTGCCCCAGAACCTGGGGAGACAAATCTAAAGGCCCTTCTGGTAACCCGCCTGCTGGCTGCTGGGGAGATTGGAGGGTCCTCATCATTTTGCCCACAACCTGTGAAGAGAACTCGTCTGACTGCCCACAGAGCTGATTCCACTGATGCCACAGACACCACTGAGTTGATTTTATGAAATTAACCCTACATGACTGTGCCCGAAATTGATCCCACATTGTTGATGCTATGAAGTGGGTCCCACAGGCTTGGTCCCACTCAGTTGGGCCTAAATAGTTGATTCTACAGAACTGACTCCAGAGTTGGTCCCTTAGAGTGGATCCTCCAGAGTTGATTCTATTGAGTGGGTCCTATAGAGTGTTTCTATAGTGGTCATTCTCTTATTCTCATTCTCTTCTTTTACTGACTCCTGAAAAAAAATCACACATTATTTTTATTTCCTCTTCCTCTAAGAAATAAATAATAGGAGAGACTGGGGGATGGCTCAAAGGCCTGGAGCATGTGGGACCTCAGGTTTGGTCCTTAACATCACATGATCTGAGCAACATTGGGACAAACCTGTGAGTGTGGCTGGGTGTACCCCCAAAGGAAACAATTAAAATGACTTATATGATCAGTTGATGGTTGATTTACATTTAATTATTGCTTAGTTGTACTGATAATGCTCAAAGTTAGCCAAGTTGGGGTAGGGAGGTAAGGCAAGTGGTGAAGCTTGTGCTTGACATGTGTGAGGCCCTGGTTTATATCCCTGAAACCTCTGACAGCTCCCCAACCCTAGCTCTACATCACACCAACCTCAGGACCAAAGCCCTGGCAACACCAGGAGTCGTGTTTGTGAAAATCTATCAGCTAAGTTGGATAACTGGCCAGTCCACTGGCCAGCCGCAGCTCCCATGGTATCAAATGGCAATAATTCCTGTGAATCACCAGTTCAGAGTCATACGCTTATGATGCTATGATTATTAGAGGAAACAGAAGAGATAAATAATGGATCTTAGAAAACCCCAAACCATTATTTGATCAACAAGTGTTTTATATACACTGTGCGTTTCACACACACAAACCTTTTAATTGTAAAACTCCATGATGCAGCTTTTAAAATGACATAGGTATGCAGAGCCTGAAAGATAGTACAATAGGCAGGGCTCTTATCCTGCACATTTCTGGCTTGGTTCAATCTCCGACACCACATATGATCCCCAAGCATAGCTAGAAGAGATCCAGTGATCCCTGAGCCAAGATCCAAGAGTAAGCCCTAAACCCAGCCCTGAACCAGTTTGTGGTTCCCACCAAACCAGTAAGATTCTGAGGTGTTTTTAATTAGAGCACGGAATGGTGAGCAGGCTCTTGCTCAGTTCCCTCCCTCCCAACCTGCAATGGCAATACTCTGCCCCCCTTCTTTTCTTTCCATTTTTTTAAAAAAATTCAGGCACGGTGCTGGTAGTGATCAAGTGTCATGCATACAACATTCTAACATCACACCTACCACGGAGAGGATGATGTATTTAAACCATCGCTGCTCTCCACCCCTCCCCCAGACCCATGGGTCACCTCCTGTACCTCCTGCTCTTCAGGTAATGGTGAGAGGCCTCCCTTTGCCGGTATTGGCCTCCACTCTGGCCTCCCTTCCTCCTAGAGCCCCTGGCCCTCTCCCATCAGTGTCCTCAAGAGCAGCAAGCATGTCCAATGACCTAGACATAGTCCAGTATTTTATACTGATACTTTGTCCAATACTGTGTGCCAGTGGCATAATTTGAACTCCTATCTTTTCACTTGAAGTCCCAATGTCCCATTTTTCTCCTGTTCCATTTAAAATACACTTTATTTCTATTTGGGGTGGGGGTAAGGCCACACCTGGTAGCACTGGGGGCTAATCCCAGCTCAGGGCTCAAGGATGGCTCCTGGGAGGTGCTCTGGGGTCAAGGAAGTGCCAAGGGTTAGACGCAGGCCTCTGCATCCAAAGCATATGCTCTCTTTTGAGTTATCTTCCTGGCCCCTAGATTTTATTTTCTTTACAGAAGCTTTAGATTTTCAACAATACTGGGAGGATGATCTAGAGATTTCTTCCATTTTCCTACCCCCATGCATGATTCACCCATGATCAACATCCCTCACCAGAATGGCACTTTGATTTTGCACCAAGAATAAGTCCTCACTGATAGATCATAGCTGTCCACAGTTTATGGTTTGTGTAAGGATTCACATTTGCTCCTCTGCGCTCAGTGGGTTTGACAAGAACCCAGGGACAGATCTCAGTTTTTATAACATTGCGCAGAGTATCTCCACCCCAAATATTCCCTGTGTTCTTATCTTCAGTCGTCCCACTGGTTCCTTTCATTGTTTCCACAGGGTTGGTTTTTTTGCTTTGTTTTGGGTGTTGGGGCCATAATCAGCAATGCTCAAGGCTTATTCCTGAATTTATGCTCTGGGAGGTCTGAGGGAACATACGTAACACTGGGATTAAACCAGGATTGGCTACAGACAAGGCAAATGACTAAACCTCATACTAGCACTCTGGTCCCCATTATCTCCACAATTTCACCCATTCCAAAATACTATAGAGTTGGCACTGGAGATCCTAGAGACTCTTCAGATTGGCTTCTCTCTCGTAATCAGATGCATTATTTTTTTTTCCTTTCAGGGAAGTCATTTTATTCATTAGGATTTTCAGTAGCAGAGAGTGCCATGTAAACAGATCAGGACCATTCAAATAACTCTCAAGATGTCTCACAACAAAAGCGCTCTGCTCCACGGCTCCTTTAAATGAAATATTGGTATATAATTTTAGTTTTTATTTTGATTTTTTTTGGGGATCACAACCAGCAATGCTCAGGGGCTATTTCTGGCTCTGCACTTAGGAATTATTTCTGGTGGGTGCTCAGGGGACCATATGGAAAGCCGAGGATCAAACCGGGTCGGCCATGTGCAAGGCAAACCCCCTACCCACTGGACTATTGCCTGGCCCTATATTTTTAATTTTTATTAAAGTGCCATGGTTTTTTACAAAGTTACTGATAGTTGAGTTTTTGGTGTATGGTAATTCAACACTGATCCCTCCACCAGAGTCAACTTTCCTCCATCAGAGGAGAACTCATATCTTTTTGATGCTGTGTAATATTCCATACTCTGGATAAATCACATCTGTGGCTCAATTTTATTCCATCTTTTTCAATTATAAACAAAGCAAATGTAAATTCTTGGTTGGTGGGTGGGCGTGTTTTCAACTCCTTTGGCAAATACTGTAATTTTCATGTCTAGGTCCTATGGTGTGTTCACTTCTGGAAACACTTGCAAGCTGTCCTTCAAAGCAACTGTTTTGTTTTTCATTCCCACTAGCAATGGATGAAACTCCTCACCTTTCGGTGTCATTTTCACCAGTTGGTGGTGGCAGCCTTCCGGGTGGTGGTGGCAATTCACGGAGAGGTGGTGGTAGCTCATTGTGGCTCTCATTTCCGATTTCCGATGATAAGACATGGAACTTCATAGGCTTATCTGTCATCTGCACGCGCCCTTCTTGTTCAGATGAGGGATGAGGGTCTGCTCAGGTCTTTGACCCATTTTAGGAATTGCATTGTCCAGTGACAAATGAATGGATAAAGAAGTTGTGTTATACGTAAGTACAATGGAATACTGTGCAATCACAGGAAAAGATGAAGTCATGCTCTTGTCAACTTAGATGAAAGTAAGAACCTCCAAGTTGAGCAAAATCAACCTATGGTGGGGAGAAAAAATACTGATTGCACTTACCTGTGGCACATAGAACAACAAATTCAGGGTACAGACAACATCAGTTGATGATATGCCCTGGGCACTGGAAGACTGACTTGAGAATACCAGGTTGTGTATGCAGAAGGAATGTCTGAGACTGGAAGTAACACAGGAAAGTAACACTTGGGCGCTTTGTTGGTGGTGAGGTAAATGCATGCACCAAAACCATGACTGTAAGTCAGAAAACTGTGGAGGGAAGGGAGGGACTGATGAGGAGCAAGCCAGAGGAGACAGTGGTCGCAGGTCATGGGCACGTTGGCAGTGGCAGTGTACAGTAACCCTGTACATCAAAATTATAAACAGAAACTCATTATAACCATATTAGCTAAACTATAAAAAAATAAGTCAAGGCTTTCTACCTCAAAAATTAATTAAGTTTAAAACTCAAATTGTTTTATGTTGAGTTATAAAAGTTCATGCTGTACTTTGGATAGCATCAGGTGTGCCTTTTGCAAATATTTCTCTCTCTGTGTAACTTGTATTATAATAATTCTTTTTCAGATTTCTTTCACAGAGCAGAAGATTTTTATTTATTTATTTATTTATTTATTTATTTATTTATTTATTTGCTTTTTTGGGTCACACCCGGTGATGTTCAGGGGTTTCTCCTGGCTCTGCACTCAGGAATTACTCCTGGCGGTGCTTGGGGACCATATGGGATG
>JAJIBD010017176.1:0-30813 GCA_021461705.1 Cryptotis parvus
TTCTTCAACAGAATTTTTCTTCCTGCCCCTCTTGGACCCCAGTGATCCTTATGTTGTTCCTTTTGGCTTCATCCTGATTATCTCTTGTTGTCTGTTCATTCGTTTCTCCAGCTTCTGCTGTTGTCTAGAGTCTCTGCACCTCGTCTTTGAGATCACTGATTCTTTCTTCAGCAGTGTTACTCTGCTATGGAGTCCTTCCAGTGGGTTTTTCATTTCACCTACAACATTTATAGTATCTGTCATTTCTGCTTGCATTTTCCTTTGGATTTTACTCATTTCTGCTCTTATGTCCTCTTATATTTTATTGACTTTGTGCTCCATGGCTTCCTTGAGCTCCTTATGCATTCATAACAGTTCCTTCTGGCACTGGTTGTATAGCTCATTGTAATTGCTTGCCTCATCTGAGCTAGTGACTTCACTTGTGGAGCTTGGTGGAATTCTACATTGCTTTACCACTACTACCTTTGAAGTTTGCAAATTGTGTGTCTTTGTGTGGACAGGTACAGTTAAGGGGTGTTTAGTCTGTTTGCAGAGTTTTTGTGAGGTGTAAGGAATGTTGAAAGCTATGTTACCTGGTATCTCTATAAAGGATATTTGTTAACTAATTACTTCATGCAGACACCCTAGCATCCGTGCAGTTTTGAAATTTGAGGTGTGAAACCTGTGATAATCAATGTGATAATCAGATACCCATCTGAGTTGGGGGTGAAGAGGCGATGTAGGGTCACAGGGCAGGGGTAAGGGTTCCGGTTGGTGAGTGTGCTGCTCCAGACATCTGACTGCGCTCTCTTTCCATTTCTTTTTCACATTAAAATACTTGGCCCAATGCTTTCAAACACCTTAGACAAATTTGCCTCTTGTTCAAAAATCCTTTAAGTTACACTCTTTTTTTTTCTTTTTGGTACACCCAGCAATTACTCCAGGAATTACTCCTGGAAGTGCTGGGGGACCATATGGGATGCTGGGGATAAAACCTGGGTTAGCCTCTTGTGCAGCAAATGCCCTCCCTGATGTACTATCTCTCCAGCCCTAAGTTACATTCTTTACCTTTATCATTCAGTTCAAAATATGGGATATTCACTGTGGATATTACTTTAACTCTGAGTTATTTCTAAGCGTATTGTTTTAATTTCTACCTATTTCAAATTCACTTAGCTATATTTTAAGGTAATTCCATCATGAGCTAAGAAATACTCTGTAGAATGTCAGTAAGTTGAAATTTATAGTTTTTGTTTCATTGTTATTGTTTTTTATGATCCAGCATCTGGTGTACCTTAACAAACTTAATGCTTGCACTTGAGGTGAACATATATTTTCAGTTATTAGGTAAGAGGGTCTATAAATATCAATTAGGTCAATTTGGTTAATACAGACTTCTTCATTTTGCAAAAAATTAAATGCCCAATCATTTGGGGAATGGAAATTAAATAAGTTAAGCTCATGTGCAACAGCATTTCGTTCCAAAATGTTCATGGACAATTTTATTTAGTAGACATTCTTAAACTTGGATGATTTTTTTTCACTAGTATAGTTAAGAAGCTTGTCTTTCATGTGACAGATCCTGGGCCAATTCCGGCTTCTTATGGTTCCTTGGGAACCTATGCCAGGAGTGATACCTGAGCATATAACCAAAAGGAAACTCCAAGAACTACTCAAGATAAAGCCTAAGTGCAGCAAAACAAATAGACAGTTTATCATTGATCATTGCACTTTCCTTTCAGGCAGATTTATTGCGTAGATGAGAATGATAGTTGTTGACACTTCAATTTACATGTTGCAAAAAGTACTTATTTTCAGAACTTCCTAAAGTATCAGGGCTTTGAAATTCTTGATTTTCCAAATATTTTTAAAGTAGTAAATTTAACTTAAACTACTTAACCAAGTTGTTGTTATTGTTGTTGTTATTGTTATTATTATTATTATTATTTTTTTTTTATTTTTTGGTCACACCCGCTAGCACAGGCCTGCCATGTGCAAGTCAAACACCCTACCCTCTGGGCTATCACTCCGGCCCCCAATTTATTTTAATGTGAATAAGAAATGGAAAGATTCAAAACCTTATTGTATTCTCACCACCATCCTTCAAGTGGTTCTTCATGTGGTCCCTTGATTGAGTGTGTGTGTGTGTGTGTGTGTGTGTGTGTGTATGGAATTGGGGCCATGAATACTTAAAATCACAAAGCAAGTGACTCATGAATATGGAAATGGTTACATTTAGCTCTTCTGAGTCATTGAAAGTACTATCATTGAATTATATAAATCAGCTAAATAAATGAGAAACTACAGCATCTGAGATACCAGTCCTTAATGGTTACTATTTGTCTATGCACTAGATCTTTCACAATAGAGAGAGGGGTGACCTAATGTTTCAGACTTGCTATAAACCCAAATAAATATCAGGGAAAGTTCCTTTAAAGTCAAATACATTTTAATCAAATTGGTGAATATTTTTTGGTCACAAAGTTTAGCTGTGAGCAACAGATACAAATTTTGACTTTTTTTTTGAGACCCCCTTAAAAAAAATCTCCATTTAGGAATAGTAGTTAACTCACATAAGTGAGATGAAGAATAAACTGTTGTAACTTAAAAATAGGTAGGAGACAAGGCAAATTAAAGACTTAGGACTGTTTTACCATATTATAACAGATCGAGCAATCAGAAGTTGACATTTGAGCAAATATTTGCCTAATTATGAGAATCTTTATCCTATAAATACCTAGCAGCGAACACTCTAGATAAAGACCCCAAGGTAATATCATGCCTAAGATGCTCTAGAGACCTGTGTGTTTTAGTGTTGAACAGTTACATGTGGAATGGCAATAGCTAAGAAGACTAAGCAAACAGTACCATGGAACAGTGAGAATGCTCAAAGGGAGATGTACATGCTTTGCACAGAAAAGGTCCAGGTTCAATCTTTGCACCATAGGATTCCCCTGAGTACTTCCAGGAGCAACCTGCAAGAACATAGCTGGAAGTAGTCCCTAGCACTGCTGTGTGTGGCTCCCAAACACACCCTCTCCAAAATCCCCAAAAGAATTATGTGGTTGTATGTATGTGTGTAAATAGATATGTGTATATGGGGTAGAGCTCTGGGAAGCTTGCTAATATTTTGAAGACTGGTGGAAATCATTAGTGAATTTTAAACATAAAACTACAATAACAAGATTACTCTGGCATTAGCATTCATAGCACTAGGGTCAAGAGTAGAATGATTTCAATGATACTTCAAATACAGTTAAGAGATGGTGGAGATTTGGATCACAGCAATAGGGAGGTGGTATGATTCATACCAATTCATATTAATTAGTCAATTAATATGACTCTGTCTACTTTCAGAGGCAATGCCAGGAATGATAGCTAATGGATTGGCTACTGGATATGAGAAAAAGAGATGAAGCAAAGATGACTGAAATAAATTTTAGCCTGGTTGGCTGGAATAATTGTGGAACTGTTTGCTGAACTAAGTAAAGAGTAGGGTGGGGTAGATTAGAAAGCACTCTGGAAGTTCCATTTGCTTTTATTGTCTTTCTGTTGTTTATCGATTTCCTCGAGTGGGCACCAGTAATGTCTCCATTCATTGGGAAGGAGGTCCTATTGTTATTGTTTTGGCATATTGACTACACCATGGGTAATGAGGTCCATTATTGTTATTGTTTTTGGCATATTGACTACACCATGGGTAGCTTGCCAGACTCTGCCATGGTTCTGGTTCATCCCAGGGGCCCAGTCTTTTTGAATGTCAGACCATCAACCATCGAGGGCCCACGGGTCAGAGCTCTGGGTGTGGACAAGTCTGTCTCTTGTCTTCCACCTGCCAATGCAGCCCAGCACCACAGTCACACCTGCAACACCTCAAGGGGCAGGATTTGCTATCTACTAGGTTCAAATATAAAAAGGATAATGAATGTGTTCTCTGATTTTTCCAGTATCAATCATATTAGAGTCTAGCATTATTGGGGATAAGCCGGGTTCCCTAGGTTATGGATCCTTGATGGGGTGGCCTGCTGTGCTGGAACTCACTCCATTGCTAAGTTCAGATGTGGAGATTCTTCCCAAACATCCCCCTTCCTCTTTGAGCTTTTAGCTGTCTATGACTGACCATTTCCCAAAGGGCAAGCTATCCAGCTGTGCAAGCCACTGTTTATTCTGCCTGAAGGAAGTTGTCTAGACAATGTCTTTTATTCCATGCTAATAGAGTACTGGCTCCTTTTAAAATTTGATTTTAAGGTGGTGTGCATAGATTTAATACATTGCTTGTTCTCCAAGGTATTTGTACTCCAAGGTGAAGAACATTACACAATTTCAGCACAAAAGAGATCTACAAAATGTGTGTATCCTGGAGACAAAACATTGGCTATGGCTAGGGCATTTAAAAACAAATTGAATCTGATTATATGTAAATTTGCATAAAACCAGAAAGATACGACATAGAAAATAAATACAATTAATTAAAAAGTACATAGATATTTAGGTTTTATTTTTAAAATAGATCATTTGTTTTCTTTTCAAAGCTGTAAAGGATTTTCTAGGTTTTGTTAACTTTCATTTATAGAAGTTGAAATTCTAGCACTTGTTCCTTCGGAGGGTGGAGCCAAAAAATATGAGGTGTTTGTCATCTCACAGAACTGAAGTCTCTTTGATTTCCTTGGAGAGCACAAACTTGGAAACCATAAAGCCTGAGGAAAGATAACCGGAAAGAAAGTCCCATAGAATAGTTGTAGCCTGCCAAGCTCTCTCTTGGGGAAACATTTACAGAACAGGGACTGTATTGTCAGGCCAACAAGGTATACAGGACAATTCTCTTATTTCCCTCTGGTGAATTCCTGCCTGGTGTTTCTGTTTGCTTCTGGGTCTGAAATGAAGTTTTGTTCTCTTTGTAATGAACAGAATCAGCTAGCCATTTGCTCCTCTCATATCCCAAGTCTGGCATCTTGATAGCCCGTTGCTTCAATGGCTCTCCTAAAGACCTCCCTTGTATGGAGAAAGGACCCATTTATACATTTATGGAGGAGATGTCTACTTTAATCAATCTGTATTCCCAACTGAATCCATTCTTTTATACATTTATGGAGGAGATGTCCACTTTAATCAATCTGTATTCCCAACTGAATCCATTCTTAGAATGAACACTATGTACATTCTTAGAATGAACACTATACTCTGCTGATACATTTTTCACCATTCTCTACACTTGTCCCAAACTTCCTAGATTACTGTTGCCTCTGGCACAATGCTGGACCCTTCTCTGAAGAATTTCCTGTGGCTTCTGGAGATGGCTAATGGATTCACTCACCCTCAAGTGGTGAAGAACAAATTAATTGTACTAATGGCTGATTCTATTGTCCCAAGATCAGATCAACTCTAGTGCAATCTATGCTGAGCCCCATTGATCAAATTGAGGCTGCTGCTACTGCAAGTATCTCCTCCTTGACTCCTTATCCCTCTCTATTCTACTTTTCACTGTCTTTCTCCTATCCTTTGAAATTACTTTCTTAATAAACTATGTACAAGACTTTCCCTGGCTTAGGCTTTTGCTTCAAGAGCATTTAAGATAATGAATGTTCTCCTATCTCAAGTGAAAAATGTGTGCTATGATTTTATTTTGGGAGGGGTGGATTTTCAATTTGGAGTTTTGCTCAAGCAGATCCTCTTGATGTCTATGAAGACCAGAGAGGATGACTTGACTGAAGACCATTAACAACCATCTGTTGTCTCTGTTTGAGAGATTTTTTTGGTGTCTGTTTGTTACTCATTTGAATGCCATAAATTTTCTTTGAGGTCAAATTCCTCAGCAGATTCTGTCCTAATGATGACCATAATATGAGTGTGTAACACATACAAAAAAATAAAGTGTCAAGAAACATAATAATTTCACAGGACAACCTTAATCTGAAAAATATGTCACCTTTTGTCTGTCTACCGAGTCTCTTGAGGATGCTTTATTTTTTTCACCTAGTAAAAAGTGATTTTTGAACTGACTGGATATGGAGGAATTCTTCATCAAAAGAATCAAAAGCCTTAAATTTCAAAATGTAAATATTGGACCTGTAGCAGTAATATCACCAGGCAGCTTGTGAGAGATGCAAAACCTTGGACCTACCCTAGAGCAGCTGGATCAGAATTTGAATTTTAACACAGTATCTTGTAAGGAGTCTGTGAATGTTTGAGAACATTGTACATCAATGATGTCACTACTGGTGGGCTTATAAGGTTATATTTACTGTGCAAAATTTTTAGAGTTCACAATAAGGATGAATAAAAAATTACAGCTCAAGCTGTAATATTTCACTTCTCTGAATGGAACTACCCAGAACAGAGCCTAGAACTGGACATTACACACATTATCTACGAGAAAGCAAAAATAGTTGTTATGAAGTTCATAAAGCAAAGTTTACTTTACTTACAGGAAACCTTCCCAGACCCATTCTTAGCTGATGTTTCTTTTTAAACATGCATTTTAATCTAGTAAAAATAGTTAAATGGCTGCAAAAATCTTCTGTGGGTTTGAAAGAGCAAATAAAAAGGGAATGTGACTTCATGAAATTTGCTTTTTGAGCTATGGTTCTGGGATGAATAGTATCAAAATGTCCCAAATTTATTAGAGATGCTGAGCTCCTGGGCAGTTTTGACCTACTGGATTAGAAACTCAAGTTTGGAATCTAGACACATGTAGTCTCACCTCCAGGTGATTCTAATACATATTCAATATTTTTATTCCACAATCTTGGAGAAATCAAAGAGTGAAATTGATAGCAAGGAAAAAGAGAGGTGGAAAATAAGGTAGCTAATGAACAGACAGACAAGTTCTTTAGCATTAGGTATTGCAGAATGATGAGTATTGGTGAAGAGTTAGTCATGTAATATTTAAATGCATGTCAAAGGCATAAAATCCTAACTGCAGTATAGAAAAAAACAAGGCAAAAAAGACAGTGAGAGGATTATATTCTAGGTTTTTAAGAGGTAAAAAATTTTATTTTCTAGAAATGTAGAGACTCTAAATTTTTTTTTGTTTTTAATGAAATGGAGTGTTTATTATATTTCTATTTATTTATTTTTGCTTTTTGGCTTACACCCAGTGATGCTCAGGGATTACTCCTGGCTCTGTGTTCAGGAATTATTCCTGACAGTGTGTGGGGGACCATATGGAATGCCGCGGGATCGAACACAGTTTGGCTGCATGCAAGGCAAATGCCTACCCCTGTGCTATCTCTCCGGCCCTGAGACTGTAAAATTCTAACTAGTAGATTAAAATGGTTTCGAAAATACTGTTCAGCTGAAATGGTGATGAGTGCAGTATGTAAAGATTTAATTTATCTAGTGATGTGGAATAAATGATGCACTTATTTTAACATTTATGCAAATGTGGAGAGAAATCAGGAATTTAGCTAATATTTTATTTTAGAAACTGTATTGAAACAAAATTGAAAAATATTTTGAAACTAGCTAATCTACAAACAAAATAGTGAATAGCATAAAGAAAATGATAAAATATTAAAATAAACACATCTATCTATGTCAAGACTTTAGACAGAAACCCCAAAAGCTGCTGTGTGTGACTGCGAAAATACAGACTTTCTCTGTCCATGGCAAGGTAAATACTCATGTAGCCTGGTGCAGCTCTTTTCAACCTTTTATACACCCAGGAACCAGCACTTGTGTGCACACCTGTCCATAGATGGACAGTTATGGACACCTTAGTAGACCATTGGTTTTCAAACTTCTTCCCTGGTGGTTGAAGACCACTGACTTTGAGTCATCTATCTCAAATGAACACAGCCATTCTTACAATGAGAGAATACAAAGAATTCCCTTTTATTCTTTATAAAGAGTAAAAATAATTTTATTCCCTTTGACACTTGGGTTCAGAGGAGATGCCTTAACTCTTTAAAGCCAATAAACTATCATCTAGGTCTGTTTACACACAATTTGATAACTTAAACACAAAGCACCAAGCAGTACTACTACTGACGAAGGCTCACAATTTACAAGGTTCAATGCATCGAGTATCTTTGTTATTTCTTGAAGCCTTTTGTTTTACCATTTCCCTCCAGTTCTCTAGTAGGCTGGACAATATAGTATATAATATGTGTTACTCTACTTAAGTCATAAAGAAATGAGAACATTTGAAAAAAGCAAAGGAAAATCACAACCAATAGAATCTTGTATTCTAGGGGATAGCACAGAGGGTAGGGCATTTGCCTTGCACGTGGCTGACCCGGGTTCGATCCCTGGCATCCCATATGGTCACCTGAGCAGTGCCAGGAGTAATTCCTGAGTGCAGAGCCAGGAATAACCCCTGAGCATTGCCAGGTGTGACCCAAAAAGGCAAAAAAGAAATAAAAGTCTTGTATTCATTCTACAAGGGTAAATCCCACAATTAGGATTATGATTTCATTGTATCACGTTACTGAGAATTACAGAATTTTAGTAAAAGCAGAAAGATGTGAAGAGAAACTGGAAACTATATTGAAAGGAAATTGAAAAATATTTTGAATTTAGCTATATCTACAAAATAATGAATAGTATAAAGAAAATGATAATGATTCTATCCATTTGTTGCAGATCCTATCATGTCAAAATAAAATTCCAGTCATATTAAAATTTGTCCAAAGAGATGCTATCAGAATAGAATTTTGTCTTTGATTTCAGTGTTATCCACAGGGTTAGCTATATACCATGGCACACACACATACAAGCTCACACACACAGACACACACAGACACACACACACACACAAACACACACACAGACCCAGTATATATTTTACGTCTAAAATTTTACATTCTAAAAATTAGACTGAAAGGGAATAGCATTTCATAATTTTTACTATTCCCACATTTTAAAATGAGAACAGTCCTTAACTTTGTTGAAGCAATTTTAAAAAATAGATGCAGAGAATAAAATGTTCAAAAACTTGGAACTCTTTCCACTAACTGGAAAGTGCCTAATTCATATACTGAAATGGAAGTGCCTAATTCATATACTGCTCTCTAATTGGACTCTTATCACCTTGTAAACTTGCATTTACTAAGTTCTCTCTTATGCTACGTTCTTGTCTTTCAAAGATTTCTCATTGGGGATCATCTTTTTCAGGAAACGTACTCTGATTTCTTTCCACCAAAAATCCGAATGAGGAGCCTCTTTGTATTCTCATGCTACTTTATCTTAGCTTTCAGAGATGTGTTGTTTTGAGTGAAGTAAAATAGTTTTATTGAAAGAAGTTTACTTAGAGAATTATAAGGGGAGAGAAAAACAGAATCACATTCAAGAGAGAACACTGGCTTTTCTAGAATGCAAACAAAAAGCAAAAGAATTGCTTTTGGAAGAAGATTATATACATACTATTTCTCCATTTGTTAAGGCTTAGTGATCTCTGCGTACATTAAAGTTTACCTGGTTTTGTCACAAAGAAAGGACTCTTGGTGGTCCATTCATATTCTTATCAAGACATTTAGATTCCCCTGTAACTTCTCTTTGTTTTAGGGAGTCCGTCCTTCTCCTGGTGGTGTCTGTTTCTACATTTGGCTGGTGCCTGTTTCTCCATCTCCAAAG
The DNA here is from genome assembly GCA_021461705.1 of Cryptotis parvus. Classification (NCBI taxonomy): domain Eukaryota; kingdom Metazoa; phylum Chordata; class Mammalia; order Eulipotyphla; family Soricidae; genus Cryptotis; species Cryptotis parvus. Next base: position 9,553 of record JAJIBD010017176.1, read on the forward strand.
AGCTCAGTTTTTATCTTAAAGGGATGTATGTGTTCCTTTCTTTTGGCTACTTCAGGGCTAGGCAATTTCTTTTTTAGTTTTATTATTTCTCCCAAACTAATTTTCAGAGTCCTGTGTCTTTTCTGGCACCCCCTCACTAGAAATGTTAGCCCTTTAAATCTTTAAGGGGTTCAGGGGTGAAGATCTTTTATAACTGCTTTCTGCTGACAAGGGGCATAGACCTGTCTGCATAAGGGAATGCTCACTCAGTACTAACTCAGTATTAATGGGTACCAGATAATGGTTTATTGGGTTTCAGAATTGTCAGTCTGAAATATAAATCAGATAGATTAGCCAACATTTTAAAATATTAGTCCCCAGAGGAGAAAACTTTTTCAAGAAAGGCAGAGTAGTTAAAGAAATAAGAGAATAGCCATGGCATAATCTTTTATTCCTTTGCTTTTTGCATGACTGCTGTAAAAGAAATTTAGTTTCTGCTTTTACTGGCTATCTTTAAAAACATGTCATCAGGCAGTTTAACATGAAAACAGTGCTTTACCTCATCCAAATAGAGAATTAACACAAATAAAAAAAAAACAGTATTTTGTGGTCTTTCTAAAAACATGGAAAATTGGATCCCTGTTGGGTCCACTCCAGCCTAAACAGAAGTAATTTAGTCGATATCCTGCCAATGGGAACACAGTTGTAAAACTTGATGGAATTTCTTGCTAAGTTTATCTCTCGAGGATAAAATCAATTCCATCGACCTCAACCAATGATTGATTGACAGATTACTGGATCTACAGTTCCTTGAGGACTTAAAATATCTCTAAATAAAGCCCAACACTATAGACAAAGTTATAAATCTGTGTTTTTGTTTTTGCTTTGAGAAAGGGGACACCTCCCAAATAGTAGTCAGAGAGCCCCGAGCCATTCCTACCGCCCTTGAGGCAACGGAGGCTGGATGGTTCAATTCTTAAGCCAGACAATACTATGCTATTTAGGCCTAGCAGTCCTAGGGAACAACAGGACACGCCCAGCAGCTCTGGGGTGGCTTCTGCACCACCAGGAATGGAACTTGGGGTCTTTGACACTTCTTGCATTCCAGAACTTTGAACTCCATTACTCCTCTGGGTTTTAATCCTCAGTTCATCTGTCTGTCTTCCGTGGAAGACAGAATTCCTTTCAGTGTCTTGGAAAGAAGTCTTGATTGCTGCAATGTACTCAGAGTTCAGTTGCTGTGCAATATGTGAATTGTTATATTATTAAGGAGACTTTACTGGGATGTTTAATACTCAGCTCATAATTTCAGGCATGAAGAAAAACAAAAATTCTACTGAGTACTGAATGTAATAGCTAACTGTATTTGACTCATTTGTTTAAAAAATCTAGAATTACAGTTTTTACCAGTATTACCAATAGTGTATAAAAGGGAAAAAATCAGGAAGTAGAGTACCAGTTGAAACACAATTCCACAAGATATTAGAAAATTTACTTAAATTGTTGTCTCATTTCTTCATCAATAGAGAGCCTTAATTAAGTTGTAAATGTGGGAATTAGAACAGTGTCAGGTAAATAGGAAGTGCTATGTATGTGTATGTTGTTATTTTTACTATTACTATTACTATTATTTGTAAAGCAATTTGGTAAACAATTTAACTATTGAATATATTTTTTTACAGAATTGTCTCTAAATATATGCATTAATTTTCTTTATTGTCTTTTATTGGGATATAAAATATAGGCTCAAATTTATGATAATATTTGTAGTTCTTATATCCTGAAAGAATTTTCCTTAATTTTCTGCAACCATCTCTCCTTTTCCATGTCATTCTACTGACGAAAATCTTATGCTTTGATGCAATTTGAGATTCAAACTTAATATAGGTTCTGCTGTCATTTTTTTTTGCTTTTTGGGTCACACCGGCGCTCAGGGCTACTCCTGGCTCTGCACTCAGAAATTACCGCGGGCTCGGGGACCTATGGGATGCCGGGGATCGAACCGGGCCGGCACAGGCCAGCTGCGGCAAGGCAAACGCCCTACCGTGGGCTACGCCCGCTCCATGCTGTCATTTTCTTAAGCCAGTGCACTGTGAAATCTGAAAAAGAAAAAAAAATAAGGAAAGAAAAAAGAGATAGCACTTCATGTGCTAAATCCTCAACAACTATTTCCTTTCAGTCAAGTATTATAGGAATTATGATACAGAAGGAATGTACAGAGTATTTTGTGTTTGTTTCTTTATTTGTTTGTTTTGATCTGCTTTAGGGTCATAGCTGGTAGTTCATAGGACTTACTCCTTGTTCTGTACCCAGGGATTACTCCTAGTGGAGCTCAGTGAACCATATTGGGTGCAGAGGATTGAACCGGGGTAGCTGAGTGTAAAACAAGAGCCTTACAAGCTGTATTATCTCTCCAACCCTATACAGAGAGTTTTGCATGCAGTACAGGTCGATTCATGCAAGAATTCCCCCCCACTCTCTTTGATTTGGTATTCATATGATGAGCTCTGAGGCAGTTCAAAAATTAACATAAACATCACACACGACACACATCTTGGATAGCTCCGCTCAGGAGTGTGGATGTGTGCTTTACACGAGCAAGGATATGACTTCAATCCCCACAATCAGCACTGAACCCTGATTATCATCAAACGTGATCCTAGAAGTCATGTAAGTGGCCTCCAACTCTGCTGGGCCCAATCATTGGACCTAGCTTTTCCATTTGGCAGAGTATAGCTAGGGATGACCCCTAGACCACCTGAGCACTGTATGATAGAGCCTCAATATGTATACAACATCTTTATAATGTCCCTCTAGATGCCTATCCATAAAACTTCAGATCTTTAAACTTCAGTAGCATTTAAAAAAAAATAGTTTTGGGCTCCACCTGCATTACTCCCAGTGGGCTGAAGGGAACATAGGCGACATAGGGGATAGTCTGGGTTGGTCTGTGCAGGGCAAGGGCCCGACTTTCTGTATAATAGCTCTGGCCCTCTGCAGCTTTGTCTTAACATTTTACTTACCTTTTATTTATCGATTGACAAGAGATCAAAAACTGTCTTGAACATCCAGTTAAGTAATGTTAAGTCAGAAGAAGGATCACTAGATCACTAGATTCCCGTTCATCATCTATTTGCTAGAGCGGGCACCAGTAATATCTCCATATGTCCTGTCTCATGCTAGTAGAACCCAAAGGCATCCGCTTGCTCCAGGAATATAAAGAGCCTCAAACCATTATATTAGGTCATGGGAATGACCTAATATAAATGTTACTGGTATTTGGCATATCAAATACCACACGGGCAGCTTGCCAGGCTTGCTGTGCGGGTGGCATACTCTTGTAGTCACCTCTAAATAAAGCAATTATTGATGAACTGTGCGGCCGCCAGTGGCCGCACAAGCAGGATTGTGACAGTCTGGTCTGCTGGGTGGAGTTGTGAAGAGAGGGAAGTCGGATGTGGAAAATGGCGGCCCTCATGGAGTCGGGGCGGGGGGTGGGGGAGGTTGTCTGGCTTGTTGTGAGGCTCTGCTGGGGTGGCAGGCCAGGGCTAGAACCCGCCATGCCTCCCGGGATAATAGATAACATATATATGTTGTGGGAATACAGTTTTTTTTTACTTTTTAAATTTTTTAAATATTTTTAATATTTTATTATATCACCATGAGATATACAGTTACAAAGATGTTCATAAGATGTTCATATTTGGGTTTTGGCCATACAGTGTTCCAGCACCCACCCAGTGCCCATTACCCACCACCAATGTCCCTGAATCCATCCCCCTCCCCTCCCACAGTCTGCCTCTATGGCAGGTTCTTTATTTCTTTCTCTTTCTCTCTATCTATTTCTCTTTTCCTTCCCTTCCACATTGTGGATTACAATACATACATTAAAATGATGTCATGTGTATCTTTTTGCCTGTATTTAATGCTCGGTTCTAGGTTGGTATTAGCACTTTTGACAATTATTGGCACACTGTTCCATTCTCTGTCTTACCTAGCCTCTGAAGGGAATGCAGTTTTTTAAAGTGAGTTGCCAAGATCAACTTAGCCCCAGAGTACAGGGCAGAGAAGGAAAAAAAAAGGTGGAGAGGGAGGAAAGAGACAGATGAGAAGCAATGGGGGACCATGTCAGAAGACTAGTGGTGTTAAGGAATGATAGAGACAAAAAATCCAAGCCACATAGTCACACTGACCCAAACTTCAGGGCAAGTCGGAAGTGTAGGGTATGGAGGAGGGACCCCAGGAACATAGGGGAGGGAGGCTGGCGCTGGTTATGAGATTGGTGCTGCAACATTGCATGTCTAAAACTCAACTCAGAATAACTTAGTAAATCAGGGTACTTTAATATTTTTAAAAGTATCTTTATAGCTGAGAACAAAAAACAAGCTCTCTTATATAAAACAACATTTCTCATATCTATAAATGAATGTTTCCTGCCCTGAGGAACATGGTATGTAAACATATCATAGAAACATGGGCCTTTCCAAAGGTTTCAACCCAGAGTATTAACAGTTATGTATCCATTGGGGAGAGATCAGAGTTCCTATTTGATACATTAAGAAATAAGAAAGAGGGAGAAAAGGGGGCGGAGCGATGCCCAGCGGGTAGGGCGTTAACCTGCGGCCGGCCTGTGCCAACCTGGGTTCGATCCCCGGCATCCCATATGGTCCCCGAGCACCGCCAGGAGTAATTCCTGAGTGCAGAGCCAGGAGAAACCCCTGAGCATTGCCGGGTGTGACCCAAAGAAAAAAAAATAAGAGGGAGAAAAGTAGAGTGGATGAGGTTTTTGTTTGCATGTTTTGTTTTGCAAAATCACAGAATGAATTGGATAAAAGAGGGTAGGAGTTCCCACCGCTTCATTTCTTAAGGAATTGCCTTTGTTCATCTGCTCTGTGACTTTTCAGTATTAGGATTGTCTTTAAAAACAGAACAAAAATTTTAAAAAAATGTATTTCCTAAGTTTCCTAGAGACTGAGAAAAATCACTTACGTTTGATCTTAGAGAAATGAAGCTATAAGTTTACCGAATATCTGTGGATAACCCCTAAGATAAAAACACTGTGTTCAGGGTCTGGACCGTTAATATATCCGTACTTTCCTTTTCAACCATAATATATAAGAAAATGTATTAAGTGAATATCAAACGCTCGTTCAAATTTTTAAGTAACACATGAGAAGACAGGTTCTATCACACATTTCTTTCTTTCTTTTTTTTTTTTTTTTGGCTATTTGTGTCACACCTGGCGTGCTCAGGGGTTACTCCTGGCTCTTTCTGCACTCAGGAATTAATTTTGGAGATGCACAGGGAACCATACAGGATGCCGGGCTGAAGCCCAGGTTGGCCGCATCAAGGCAAATGTCCTACCTGTTGTGCTATAGCTCCGGCCCCCTTATAACATATTTCTCTAAGACCGAATTCTTAAAACAATTATTTAATGGTTCTGATATCACTTATTTTGATTAAAAAAATTTCATGATAGGTATTTATTTTGTCCCATGGAAATGGACCTTTAAATGTAATTTTTAAAGAGCTTATAAAGAAGTACAGGGAAAAATTCATTGTCAGAAGAATGGGACATGGAAAGCATTATCTTGAGCAACAACAATATTATCTAATAAAAACATAATAAGGATATGATATAGAGTGTCAATGATCACCTTGGAATAATTTAGGCATATGGAGGTCATGCTATTAAGCAATATTTTATTTGTGGCTGTTGTATCCATGTTGACCTTTGGATTATTTTAATGCCACATCCATAAATATGTCTCATGATTAATAAATCCATGGCCACTTGATCCAGTGCATGTATTTATTTGCTTGGACATACATCACAAGTGCAATAATAGCAACATTTATCAAGCACTTTTTTCAAGTGATGGCTGATAATGTGAATACGGGTTTATTCAGTTTTGTACTTCTTTAAAAGGTACTTTTCGAATTCATTTTTTTGTTAGAAAACCAACTATTGCATAGGACAAATAGTTTGTCTACATTCTTGAATTTAGGAGATAAGAGAACAACCTCCCCTTTTTTATTGAATCACCAGGAGATACACAGTTACAAGTTGTTCATAATTGTATTTCAGCCATACAATGAGGAACAAACAAGTTTTGTTTTGTAAACAAATAAATTGTCTGTCTTTCTAGTTCCTTACACAATAGACTATATTTTAGCACATACACTTTTTTTTTAATCAAGCACACAGTATTAAGTCAATTCAAGTTTATTTACAACTAATGATTATGCCACCAAATAGTATTTGCCTAATAGGATAAGCTCAAATAATATTTGCCTAAAATTTTCATTGTCTGAAACTTGCTGTTTGCTATGGCAGTATGTGGTTTAAAAATGCAATGCAGAGACCAACCCTTAAACACAGAAATGGGAGTTATCCCTTAAGCACTGTTGTTGCTCGTGGCCCAACCTCCTCAAATGAAAGCAAAGTCTCACACACACACACACACACACACACACACACACAACTAGAAAGCATACTTCAAACTTCAAGTTAACTGACCGCCTTCTGTGTTAGTCACTATTCTGATAATCTACAAATTATTTTTACCAAATCAATCCAACCCTAGGGCCATTGATCAAAACAACTATTTCTTATTATTTTGCCTGCTTCTGGTGATTGAACTCAGCAGGATGGTTTTTTGATTGCGGATTCACATATAGTTTTAGCACAGTTCCTGTGCTAGGTTTCTTGAGGGAGTGGGTCTCTCTCTCGTTTTCCATCTCAGAGTGCTCTCTCCAGCATGCTGATTTGAAGAAGCCAGACCTAATAGATGAGGTTTAGGGCTCTAAAGCTCTGGCCTAAAGAGCCGTGAAAATTATGTATAAACAATCACATTTTAATTCATCAGGTGGCAATTACTGAGGCTGAACCATCTTTAAAGGAAGAAAATTAGCGACAAAAAGTTTGAAAACATGTTTTAAAAATACCCAGAAAGGCTGGAGTGATAGTCCAGCATGTAGGGTGTTTGCCTTGCACGTGGCCGGCCCGAGTCGACCTGGGTTGGATCCCCAGCATCCCATATGGTCCCCGAGCACCGCCAGGAGTGATTCCTGAGGGCAGAGCCAGGAGAAACCTCTGAGCATTGCTGGGTGTGACCCAAAAAAGCCAAAAAAAAAAAAAAGTAAAAACACCCCAGGCACCATCTTAAACATTTTGCATTATTACCTTACTCAGTTATCAGATTGCCCATGCAAATACGCAACATCTTTATAATGCAGTGCAGGAATCAGACACTAAGGAAGGAAGTGATAGGATTCAAATGTGTATGTGGCTAAATCCACAACACAATGAACTCTAGAACAAAGGATATTCAATTTTCACCATAATTTAAACAGAAAATTTAAGGATACAAAGCAGGGACTGGAGAGTTAATATGATGGGTACGGTGTTGGCCTTGGTGTGGTTGACTAAAGTTTGATCCTTGACACAACATATGATTCCCTGAGACCTGCCAGGAGTGATTCCTGAGTGCACAGCCAAGAATTAGTTCTGTGCACTGGGTGTGGCTGCTCCCAGTACCCTCCCCCCCACAAACACTCACTAAAAGCAAGATCTTCAGAGGAGCAAAATAAGTAATTAAGTATCAATTAAGTGTTTATTCAACTAATATATATTAAATACCATGATGTTCCAGACCTGGTGATATAGGGATATGCTTATAGATCAAGAAAAATATGGGTCTAAAATTCTTGATGAAAGTGTCAGTCTCCAAGTACTTTACATTGCCTCTACCCTAATGGACAGTAGTGTTTGGAGACCTGGCATTTCATAGATAACCAAACTCTAACATTATTTTTACAGAGGAGGGGAAGCCACTTGGAAAGTTCTTTTTAAAATTGTGGTAAGTCCTCTGAGGGGAGTAAAGAGTGTGGTGAAATTTATGATGTGGTAAAATTTATGATGGGCATTCCTTATTCCTGATGCTTCTCTGGAATTCGTTGGGCATGTTACCCTACTCACCCTCGAACAGAAAATAGCCAAGCTCAGATGAGGCCCAAAATAGTGTTCTAACACTATTTGTTCTATTTCCATTGGCAACAGTGATAAATCTAAGGACATGTAGCTTAAGGAGTTCCCATTAGAATCCTTGCTTGGAATTCATATACAAACACAGGAAAAGGTTTGCTCTGTTTGTTTCTTGCTAGGGTTGCCAACCCACCTCTGGTGCAGAAGAGGCAGTAGGTAGCCGTATTGAGGAAGCATATTTGCCACAAATAAAATGATCCACAGATAGGGGAAGAAAGTATCGTATGGTCAGCAAGAGAAAAGTCAAAATGAGAGGTAAAGGAGGAAGAAGGAAGAGCGAAATGATAATACCTGCAGATCTTAGTTTGTTTCATGTGGTACTATCACTGTAATATCCAGAGATCTCTATACTTATTTTATGCTGCTCTTGCCTGCTACCCAGTACAAAAACTGCCAAGTAAAACTCTCTACCAGGAGGTTAAGATCCCTATTTTCTACCATTTCCACTTATCTGTATCTCCTGTACAGTATCCAGAATATGCTTGGTGCTCATAAGTATCCAGTGATAAGTGAATGAAATAATAGGTGAGTTAGTGTGCTTGTGATTTGAGAAAGAAAAGCAAAGAGAACCCCCACAGGAATTTGCTTTTTCTAGGCAAAAACATGCCTCGCTAAGCTGAAAGGCAAGGAATATTTCAGTTTTCATATTAAAAATATTAACAGTGTTTCCTTAAGAAGTTAAAGTAGAATTATTGCATGACCCTTCAACTCCACTTCCTGGCATATAATCAGAAGAAACAAAAACCAGGTGTTAATGAAATTAATCTCTATAAGCTATCTTATAGCAACATTATTCCCAATCACTTAGAGATCCTAAGTGTCCATCAACAGATGAATAGAAAGGGGAGATGTGGTGTCTTCATCGATATGGAATGGAGATTATTTATTCTAGAGTACAAAGGTAATCTTGTCACTTTGGACAACATGGATGGAATAGGAGGACACTAAGTAAGTGAAGTAATCCAGACAGAAACACAAAATCTGTTGGTTATCACCTGAATAGGAATCTATGTTTCAAAAATCCAACTCTTAGAATCACAGGAGCTGAAGGATGGTGGAAAAGAAGAGAAACTGCTAAAAGGATTTAGGAGGTATGCTGAACCAGAGACTCTCAGACATGGGGTAGAGCTGCTACTTGCTCTCCCTGTGCCCAGCTGCTCGTGATGCACCCAGGAGGCATGGTGGGTTCTAGCCCTGGCCTGCCACCCCAGCAGAACCTCACAACAAGCCAGACCACCCAACCCTACTCCATGGGGCCTGCCATTTTCCACATCCGGCCTTCCCTCTCTTCACAACTCCACCCAGCAGACCAGACTATCACAGCCCGGATCATCGACAGCCACCCTGCAGCAGTTTTTTTTTTTTCAATCTGGCCCAGGTATGCTGAACCAGAGACTCTCAGACATGGGGTAGAGCTGCTACTTGATCTCCCTGTGCCCAGCTGCTCGTGAGGCGCCCAGGAGGCATGGCGGGTTCTAGCCCTGGCCTGCCACCCCAGCAGAACCTCACAACAAGCCAGACCACCCTTCCCTACTCCATGGGGCCCGCCATTTTCCACATCTGGACTTCCCTCTCGTCACAACTCCACCCAGCAGACCAGACTATTACAGCCCGGTTCGGTTCATCAATAAATGTTTTATTTAGAGGTGACTACAACAGTATGCCACCCGCACGGCAAGCCTGGCAAGCTGCTCATGTAGTAATAATATGCCAATTACCAGTAACATTTATATTTGGTCATTCCCGTGACCTAATATAATTGTTGGAGGCTCTTTATGTTCCTGGAGCAAGTGGATGCCTTTGGGTTCTACTAGCATGAGAAAGGGCATATGGAGACGTTACTGGTGCCCGCTCTAGCAAATAGATGATTAACGGGAAGATAGTGATTTACAGTTACAAGATGAAGATCTGAGGATCTAATGTATAACATGGCAACTACAGTTGCTGATAGAGTATTGTATAATTGAAAAACACTAATAGAGTAGAAGGGAAATGTTCTCAGTCCTCCCACGAAATAGATATGTGAGGTGATGGATATGTTAACTAACTAGATATGTACGGAGGAATCCTTCACTATACATATATCTATAACATCACCACACATATATAATATGCATACTATAGAAAATTGACACAGTAAATAAATATGTATGCATATGCAACACATGTATCCATATATGTAGGCACATGTAGACAAATATGACCACAGTCTACACTTTTAATATGGGACAATTCTTTATGTCAAGTGCACCTCAGTAAGTCTAAAAATGTTAATTAAAATACCATGCAACAGTTTCAAATATTGTATTATCAACCATTATCAATCAATAGCATATAACTGTTATCAACCAATAACATGAACATGCAATATAGAAGAAGTTGTAACTTCTCTTCCACATTGACATGTTCAAAACTCAAGTAATAGAACTCAAATATCTTAAACTCTTAGAAATATATATATACAAGTTACAGAATCAGCTTGATTAAAGGAAAGTCAATGATGCCATAAATCATGAAGACAATTTAGAGGTAGTCTAAGAATTCAAAAATTCTAGACTTCTACCATTTATGCTTCAAAACTGAAGAAAACAATGGAACTCTACAATCAAGAAGCAGCCGGAGTTAGTACAATTAGAGAAGAATCATGAAGCAAGGGCCTCGGGACCAAACCCTAATCAGATTGGATGTGTCTTCACGAAACCTTGGACATATCATTTAGAAATTGCACGATTAATTTGATTTTCTGTCGCAAATGTTCCCTGAAAATGATAGTACAATTTATTATCCAGGCATGAGGATTAAAAGTTCCCGGTGGGTATCCAGGCCTTGTCTTGTTTTATAAATTCTTGCAATTTTAATGGACACAGTAGATTTCCATGTTATCACCTTTCATTTCTAGTTCTGGCCATTCAGGCTATATTATTGAAAAAATCAAAACAACATAAAAACCAATAAACATTGATCAATAAAAACGCATAAAGAGCCCAATGTAGGGGAAGTTAGTATCAGTTAGTGCCGGTCATATTCTTTCTTCCAAGTTTAAAGACATTTCCCTTCAGAATCTTCCCCTTCGTGACTCCTAAACAAATGTTAACTCATTTACTAAAGAACAAAAGACAGTGAAATACAAATGGTATTTCTCTTTTAAAGTACACCAGTGACTAATGGAGGAAAGCTTCAAGCTAGAGCAATGTGTTTTGTTGATAAAATCTCCAGCACTAGTGAGAAAATAGAGGTTGCATATGGGTTTTTCCAGCTACCTTTCCAGCATAATCAAAAGAATGGAAAAACTCGTTCTGTAAACAATCCTAGACAAAAGATTTACTATTTATCAAATTGAGAATAATTTCTCTTCATTGCTTTGTTTATCATTTTCTGTACATTAAAAAAAATTCACTTATAAACACCTGGGTCTCTTTTTTTTTGTTTTTAACTTTCCTTTCTTTTTCCTTTCTCTCTTTTTATTTTTATTTTTAATTTTTGTTTTCCATTACAAGATATACAATTAAAAGTTCAATTGGGTTTGGCATACAGTGTTCCAGCACCCACCCGCCACCGGGCCCATCTCCCACCACCAACGTCACCTGGGGTTCATTCTTGATCCCATCCTTTCCTAGTTGAATGCGTTTGGTAATTACATAATGACATTATGTCTTAGTTTCTTCTCATAATAGCATTTATTTCTCAGATTATAATGAGGGTGAGTTAAATTACTATATATTATATTCTCTGACTTTTGCCTGGTGATAAATGTTCTGGGTTCTTATCAATTCTTAAATAGCTACTGTGAACCAATAATTCTGCTTAGTTTACATAAGGAAAGCAATGTTATTAATCTCAAATATCTTCCATTCTAGTTAAGAGAAGCTCAAGTTGATAACGACAATGGCTGCTTTATTTTTATTTATTTTTGTCATACCCTCAAAAATTACCTCAGGTACTTTTTTGTCACACCCAAAGTACTCAGGGCATACTCATGATTCTGGGCTCAGGGATCACTCCTGGCATGCTCATGTGATCCTATAAGGTGCTGGGGATTGAACCTGCAAGCAAGATCAGCTGCACACAAGGCATGCCTTATCCCCTCTGCTACCACTCTGGCCAGCTCTGCAACATTTAGTTCAAGGATCATTCCCCTCTCAGAACTTCCGGTTCATTGCTTAATTTTTTAAATTATTTTTTATGTTCACTGTTTTATTTAAAAATTATTTTATTAAAGCACCATGACTTACAAAGCTATTCATAGTTGGGGTTCAGATATTCAGTGCTCCAGGAGTGATCCTGATCCTGCCACCAGTGTCAACTTCCCTCCACCAGTGTCCCCCATTCCCTCTCCTACCCTCCCAATCCCAGCCATCTTGACAGGCACCTTTTTAAGTTTGGCTGGTAACCTTTGGGTCTCATGGTTTCAGTGTTATTGACTCTGTGATTTGGATATTTTGCTCTATCATTCCTTAACACCGCAGATGTACCTGAATGTCCTTGACCCTTGCCCCCTACTGCTTTCCATCTATCTCTTCTTTACTGCTCCCCACCCTCCTCTTTATTTCCTTTTTTCCTCCTTTCTATTTTGAGGCCAAGTGTGATCTAGTTGCCCCCATTCCTTTTTAAATCATTGCATTTTCTCATCCAGTTATTCTAAATTCACTCTTGGCAATATCGATGGACCATGAAGTTCCAGGAATCAAACCTGGGATTTCTTCATGCAAAACATACATCCATGCCCATTGAGTGAGCTCTCCAACCCACAATAGCTACTCTATTACGAGACAGTCTCAGAACATCATCAAAAAAAAACAAACACGTTGTGTCTAACATTAAGAGTCAAGGGGGGAAATGTTACATGTCTAAAATAAAGATGCGAAAGTGAAATCTTGGTAGGGCAGCAGAGACGAAGGTGACTTGAGCCTTTTTAGAAAGTAAAATAATGAAGCATAGAAAATTGAAATAAAAGTGATGAGGAACATACAGAGGTTTCATTTGTGGTTTTGGCAACTGAGCTAAGAGTGATCGTTCCCCATAGATATAAAAAAGAAAAGAAATAGGTTCAGCTACAGACATTGTGTTTCCTTAAGTGGTAGCAATATAACCAAAGTTATTAGATGTATGAATCTGGTAATTTTAGGTTGATGACTGAGAATTGGAAATTGTCAGCTCAATGGAAACACAGGAAACATTTGAATCAGGTGAGGTGACCTTTAGTAGGTAGGTTACCTTGGTTAATTTCAAGTACTACTCATAACAACACTATAAAAGTATTATTTAGGATTCAGCCATGTGCTTTTTGGGACCAAACCAAAAGCTACTGACTAAAAAAAAGTTACACTTTTATTTTGTCTATTTTTCAGGGGTGTAGGGAGGAGGTTTGGGGCGCTACCCCAGCGGTGCTCAGGGCTTTCTCCTGTTCTGTGCTTGGGGATCACTTCTAGTGGTGCTTGGTGGAAAATATGGTACCAACGATTTTACCCAAGTGGGTGACTTGCAAGGCAAGCACCTGTCCCTCTGTGCTATCTCCCCAGCCCTACCCACTATTCTTAATCACATGTAGAAATGAGCCAGGGCCTCTACTCTACTAAGGATGCTTCACAGCACGAGAATCCATGGCTCTTTTCTCATTTGTGGTTGCCTTATCATTGACCTTCTTGTCTTTCCTAAATCCAATCAGCAGAAAGGGTAAAAGGATAATAGAAAAGAATACATTTTCTCAAAATTATGATCCAAAATTGACGCTCCATATGGGCCATTGGTAAGAATTTAGTCTGTATAGGTTAACTTTAAGGAAAGCTAGTCTTAATTATGAGTGGTCCTTGAAAAAACAACATTGGTAGCAACATGCATATACAAAAATGTAAAATTTTGAGATTATAGTCCTAATAGGCTGTACCATATGGACAGAAATATTTTTAAAAGTTTATTTTCAGGAAGCAGAGTGACAATAAGGTGGATATGGCACTTTCCTTGTACTTGGCCTACCCAGGTTTGATTCCCAGTTCCCAAAGCCTTGGCATGGATAATTCCTGAGTCAGGAGAAATCCCGCAGCACTGCCTGCGGAGGTCTCCTAAAATCTGAAAAGAAGGGCTTTGAGTGATAGTACAAAGGTTATGGAATTTTTCCTTGCACATGGATGACCTGGGTTCGGTACCTGGCATCCCATATGGTCCCCCAAGTATGCCCGGAATAATTCCTGAGCACATCAGGAGTAACCCTGAGTACCACTAAGTGTGGCCTCGACATAAAAAACAAATTAAAAAATCTAAAAAGAAATAGTTAATTTTCAGAGCCAGAGAGATAGCCCAGTAGGTTAAGGTGATTGCCTGCATGTGTCTGACCCAGATTTCATCCATGGTACTGGATATGCTCCCAGCGATCCCTGTGTTCCATCAGGAGTGATCTCTGAGTATAGTCAGATGTAAGCCCTGAGCATACATATACATATATATGTGAATATACATATATTTACACATATATCTAATCATATATGGGTAAATATATTTAATATATTACACATAGGTATATGTAGATATATGTAATGTAAATATATACATATTATATGTATATATTTATATATATGCATATATATAAACTTGATCACTTGATATCCCATTATTCATCGATTTGCTCGAGTGGGCTCCAGTAATATTTCCATTTGACCCTATCATGTGCCAGTGTAGCCCAATGGCAACTGGTTGCTTCAGGAATACAAAGAGCCTCAAACCGTTCGTTCAGGGTCTTGACAAAGAAGTCTGACCATCTTGTAGGTGGGCGACCACGTGATCTTTTGACATCCTGTGGGATCCAGTCTGTAACAGCTCTAGTCCAGTGGTCGTCTCCAAATCACATTACATGTCCAGTCCATCTGATTTTCGATGCCTTGGAAAATGAGACAGTGTCCCTGACTCTGGAACAGTGAAGGAGGTCGGAGCTCTGGATTCCTTCTTTCACTTGAGTGAGGCCTGATATTCCAAGCATGGCTCTTTCGATTCCTCTTTGGGAGACCCTGACTAGCATTCTCATCCTGCTTTCCGTAGGGCCCAGGTCTCTGAGGTGTATGTTAATGCAGGGAGAAGGGTGGAGTCAAAGAGATGTTCCCGGAGCCCGGAGGTTCTTTGTCTTTTTAGCTATTTCCTCGATGCTTTTGAAGGCATGCCATGCCGCTCTCTTCCTCCTGCGCGGCTCAGATTTTAGGTCGTTCATCATGTTGACTTCTCGATCTAGGTACACATAACTGCTGCATTCAGAGATGTTTGTTCCATTGAGAGTGAATGGGGCCTCTGAAACTAGTTTTTTTTTTCATGAACATAGTTTTTCTGAGATTCAGCTGTAGACCTATCTTTCCACATTCTCGGTCAAAGTCAGCCAGCATTTGTGCCGCTTGGCTAATGTTTGGTGTTATTAGAACGATGTCATCAGCAAAGCGGAGGTGGTGTAGTTGCCGACCGTCTATCTTCACTCCCATTCCTTCCCATTCTAATTGTTGCATGATGTTCTCGAGGGTGGCGCTGAAGAGTTTTGGTGAAATGGTATCACCCTGCCAAACCCCTCTTTTGACATTGATGATCACTTCTTTGTAGAATGGTGAGATCCTGGTGGTGAATCCGTAATACAGCTCATAAAGGGTCTTGATGTATTGGGTTTGAACGCCTTGTTTGGCTAGGGCTTCGATGACTGCTTCAGTCTCCATAGAATCAAAGGCTGTCTTTAAATCAATGAATGTGAGACAGAGCGGCATCCTGGACTCCCTACAAACTTCAATGTGTTTTTTCCTACCCCTTTTTTTACCCCTTCAGAGGAGAAAAAATCTATGAAGAGGTAGAAAAAAAGGGGATAGAAAAAAATAATTTTCACCCCTTGGAAATCTACCTTCTTAAAGTGAACAGAACCCTCCTCCACACACACACACAGGCATTGTATCTGGCTCTACTACTGCCTATAGCTGTGTCAATGCAGTCCCCACTCCAACTGATCACATTTGGAAACACTGCCTTAGATTCTGAAATCAGAACTGAGATTAGATGGGCTGACAAAATGGGGGTGGGGGGGCACATAAGAAGGAAGCTGGACCTATTTGTGGAGGGATGGGTGCCGGAGCATTGTATGACAGAATCCCAAACATGAATCTTTGTAATTGTATATCTCACAGTGGTATAATAAGATATATATTAAAAGAGGAACTAGAATCAGTGGTGGAGTGATTTGGGTACCTTAGCAGTTAGTGTGGTGCTACAACACTGCACAGAAAGCAAAAATGTGAAAACTATTGTAAACCATGTTACCTCAGTAATCGTACAAAAATTAAGAAGTGTATAAAGCAACTTTTAAAATTAATTTTGAGACCATACTCAGTGGTCTCAGGGTTTACGCCCTGACTGCACTCAGGGATCGCTCCTGTCAGTCTCCAGAGACCATGTGGCATGCCAGGTCTGGGTCAACACTGTGCTGACAAGTGCCTTCCCCACTCTACTATTTCTTGGGCCCCTAAAGCAAGCATTTAAACATAATTTACTGTTAAATGTTGCTGACCAAATCTCCTTAGGAACAACCTTTAGTGAACAAAAGATTGTTTATTTAGTTTGCTGTACTGCAGCAAAGAACGCCTGAGAAGTTTTGGAGCTTGTTAGCAGGGGGAGAATCAGAAGAGGTCTCTCCTAGGATTTAGGTTCTGTTGAATGACTATAAATTGGATTTAGGAACACATAGACAGTTCAGGTTATGTGAATGTTGTCTGCGTTGGGTCTGTGAATAATTTTTCTCTAACAGATGGGAAAATTAAAATAGGAGTAATCTCAAGGGACCATGGTTCCTCACTTGTGGATGACAAGTGGCCTTGCCTCTGTCCTGTTTCTATGCTGTGAGCATTGTTTATATTGAGTTAGGAACATTGTAGCCTGCAATCAGGAGGCCCATTTTTCACTTTCTTAGTATTTCCATGTAGAGTTTTGTGCTGGGGTTGCAAAGCTGAGTAGCTGGTCCCAGGTGGCGTCAAACTTAGTTTGTAGTTTTGAATCCAAATAGTGCATAGGGAGATTCTCTTAGCACCTCACATGCAGACTTGACTTTATTTTCGATTTTATTCATTAAGAAGAATGTACCTACACCTCTAAAATGATAAAGGGGACGAGATAGAAATAAAAGATGTTTGTTCCTAAATAGTGTACACAAATATATATCTCACTGCTCTAAACTGTGATGAGAATACCATGACCAATTACCCAGAAATGTCCCATAGAGAAAGAAAAAATAACCAACTAAATTGAAAAGTATATATAATTAGTTTCATTAATACTTAGAGAAATTTTTCAAAGTTGTTTTAGAAACTCCAAAGGAATCCAAATGGTATTTCTTTAGGGCACTTCACACTATTAACTTTACATAAAGCACAACTGCTGCAGGAAATAAACAATAATTCAATTGGCAATGAGTGCAGGATCTTTCAAGAGAATCAGCACTTTAGAAACAGAGCAGTAGAAACAAGGGACAGGGAGACCTGGTCCATGGTAGGAAGCTGTCCACAAAGATGAAGGAGAGCAGTTAGGACAGAGAAGGGACCACTATGACAATGATAGTTAGAAATGATTACTCTGGACAAAAACTGAGTACTGAAAGGAGGGAAAGTGATATGTATGATACCCTTTCATTGACAGCATTGCAGACCACAGTGCCTAAAAGGAAAATGAGAGAGTGAGGAGAGAGAGGAGAGAGAGAGAGAGAGAGAGAGAGAGAGAGAGAGAGAGAGAGAGAGAGAGAGAGAGAGAAAAGTGTCTGCCCTAGAAACAGGATATAGGGAAAGAAGGGGTGGGGGCAGGAAGGAAACTGGGGACATTGGTGATGGAGAATGTGCACTGGTGAAGAGATGGGTTTTGGAACATTTTATGACTGAAACTCAATTATGAACAACTTTGTAACTATATCTCATGGTGATTTAATTTAAAAAATTTTAAAGCACACAAAACACTGATGCTTTTATGTTCATGTTTTGGTATTGCCATGGAAAATAACTTTGTTTTGTTTTGGTTTGGGTTATACTCAACTGTGCTCAGGATTTACTTCTGATTCTCTGCTCAGAGATCACTCTTGGCAATACGTGGGGGACTATATGTGGTGCCTGGGATCTAACTCAGTGCAGGACAAGCAACTCCCCACTTGCTACCTCTCTGGCACCCACAGAAAATAAGTTTAGCTTGGGCAATAAAGGGAAAAGAATTAAAATAAGCTGTCTTGATATTGTATATAGGTAGGTGCAAGTGCTGTTTTTGTTTCTTGAGTTTTTCAAATCCCTTTTGCTCTGTACTCTGGTATTTGGAATGCTGATTTTTGTAATGAAAAGTTTGGGCTCTGAAATGGAGCCTCGGTGGAAGTGAAACTGATTTTAGAAATGCCAAGTCCACAAAGGAGGTTCTTTATATTTTAACCTTGTCATAGTGACATGAAATGATTGTAGCAGAAACAGGCAAGATGGGTTAATTAGAATCCTGAAGGAAGTAATATCCTTTCAAAAGAATAGTTTAGATCATGTATTCTTAAAAGTGTGACTCCTTGACTAGAAACAATGGTGGTGGGCAATAAAGGGAGGCTGGATTCAGGGGGATTTTGGGTTCATTGGTGATTTGAAGGAGTAGCTAAATATCTAAAGCACAGAGTCAACAACACTGAAGACATAAGATCCAATCTCCAACAACCAAACTTAAAGATGTGTTTGTCAAGGAGGCTGAGGGGTGGGAGGGAGCCTGCAACAGGGTGGAGTGAAGTAGACACTGGTAGTGGGATTGGAGCAGGAATGTTGGGATTGATGCAGATATTGGGATTGATGCAGGAATGTTGTATGCTCAGGGCCCAGAGCTGGGGTACAGTGGTTAAGGTACATGCCTTGCACATGGCTGACCCTGGCTTGATCACCCAGCACGCCATATGGTTCCCTGAGCACAGTGAGGTGTAATACCTGAGCGTGGTCAGAAGTAAGCCCTGAGAATCACCCCCCCCACCCCTGCAAGCCTACTTATCTCACCTTTCCTTGCTTCCCCCTCCATCCCCCTTCTCATTCCTGCCATGGAAAAAAAAGGCTGTAATGTTATATGTCTAAAACTCAATTAGGAACAGCTTTATAAATCATGGCACTTTAATAAAATTTTTTATTTTGAAAAATATGTGAGAAGCAGAAGCAGCAGATAATAAAGGAGAAACAACATGAGAAGAGAGGTAGATTTTAAAGGGGTTTCGGCATACAATGTTCCAACACCAATCACTTCACCAGTGTCTGCTTGAGTACCTTTGGGATACAGTCAGTTTGCTATGCACTGATCTGAACCCCATTCATCTCATAATCTTCCTAAACTAGATGATCACTCTGCAATTTAGGAAATAGAGTCAGAGAGGCTAAGTCACTTGCTCATTCATTCTAAAGTTGAGACTGTGAAAATCAAACTGGACATCTGTCTTTAATTGCCTCTTGATAACAAACTTTTCCACAGGATTCTTAAAAAAGAACCAAAAAGTTAACATGAAAGTGTGATTTGCATTAGAGATTAAAAACAGTGGCAAACGGAGATTATTTGCCTTGACTAATTTCATTTCTTCCTTTTTATTTTTTTAGTTATGCGCTGCTTGATTTTGCATAACTTCTGAATACCAACTGACAGACTTTGGTTTATTACTTGTCGATAATGCTGCTAACCAGCTCTTTGTTTCTTAACTCTAAAGTGCCTGAAGGTGGATCCTAAGCAACAGTACAGCTGGGAGGGCAGTCAGTCTTGCAGTCAGCCTACCGGATTCGATCCCTGGCAACCAATATGGTAACAGGAGCACCACTAGGCATAATTCCTTAGTGAAGAGCCAGGAGTAACACCTGAGTATCGCCAGGTATCTACCAAAAACCTAAATAAACAAATAAACAAACAAATAAATAAATAAATAAATAAGTAAATACATAAATACATAAACACACAAATACATAAACACATAAATACATAAATAAAGTGTCCCAAGGTCAGTTAGCTTTGATGAGCATGTTAAATATTAAAGCAAATTGCCTTCATTCTTCATAAGAAATAATTTCTTTTTTACTTTATTCATGTAAAAAGTGTTGTGACAGAAAACCCACACATAAATTCAATCATAAAAGGTACAGAAAGAAATTTAAACAGGAAACACAGGGCTAGGGAGCACTATATAGAGACTCACACTTTTAAAGGTCTTATTTGTTCATCTCAACATGCTTGAATAAAGGAGAGAAAATTGTTATTTCCACATTATAAATGAATAAATTAAAACTGAAAGAGTTAAGTTGTTTCCTAAAATTAAATTCTGGAAAACATCAGATGAGCAATCCAGACTCTGGTCTTTATTTTAATGCTCTTTCTACCATACTACTCCCCATCTTTAAAAAAAAAAATCTATATTATGGAAATGACAAGTTTCATTTTCTTCTTTTATTTCTTTCTTTTATTTTTCTCTTTGGTTTTAAAATAATAAAATCTATGCAGTTTATTTAGTGTAGTCTGATGGAAAAATAATTGTTTCATCATCTCTCATTTGAAGTTAAAAAATTATCCTTTAATGTTTCTGGCTCTTATTTTGTATTTTCATTCAAATTATAATCTGTTCTCTTCTAGGGTCAAAATGTTATTACTGTTTTCACCATCACCACTAATTATTTGCTTTGTGCAAGGTGTTACTAGCAAGCGCACCTTCTGGATAAACATATTCCATCTGCCATAGGGTTCTCCATCCTTGTTGCTATGGGGTGACCTTAGATACAAGTTACTTTCATCTGATTAGTTTAACAGCAGACTCTAAGGAAAACAAGTGATTTGGGTACCTAGAAAAGGAGGTGAGAGACTGTTTTCATATTTTGGCCTTCTAAGGGGCAAGAATTCCCACTAGACTAGTCGGCTCTCCATTTCCTTCTCCCCCTCAAGAAATTTAACAGAAGAGTTCAGAAGAAGCTGAGTATGCTGGGCTCAATTCCTTCCCTTTGTGATTAATTTGCTAGCAAAGAATATTCATTCTCATCTCTTTCATAATGTAGGTTCTCAGGAGCATACCCCCATGGGAAGCCTGGTTTTCCCACGGTATTTGTCACTCATAGGAAAGTTTCAGTCAGGAGCCATATTGGGTTGCAGATAAAAGGCACTTCCCAGTTTGAGAGATATCCCAAGGGTTGTGCCCATGCTTTGCCTGAAGGGGACTACATGGTGCCTAGATTTGATCACTGGCCTCATGTGTGCCCCGGAACACCACC
>JAJIBD010017178.1:0-11856 GCA_021461705.1 Cryptotis parvus
GTACTGGGTACCAGGGTTATACCCAGCAGTGCTTAGAGGCCAGTACTGGGTACCAGGGTTATACCCAGCAGTGCTTAGAGGCCAGTACTGGGTACCAGGGGTTATACCCAGCAGTGCTTAGAGGCCAGTGCTGGGTACCAGGGTTATACCCAGCAGTGCTTAGAGGCCAGTGCTGGGTACCAGGGTTATACCCAGCAGTGCTTAGAGGCCAGTACTGGGTACCAGAGTTATACCCAGCAGTGCTAGAGGCCAGTGCTGGGTACCAGGGTTATACCCAGTAGTGCTAGTGGCCAGTGCTGGGTACCAGTGTTATACCCAGCAGTGCTTAGAGGCCAGTGCTGGTACCAGGGTTATACCCAGCAGTGCTAGAGGCCAGTGCTGGGTACCAGGGTTATATCCAGCAGTGCTAGAGGCCAGTGCTGGGTACCAGAGTTATACCCAGCAGTGCTAGAGGCCAGTGCTGGGTACCAGAGTTATACCCAGCAGTGCTTAGAGGCCAGTGCTGGGTACCAGGGTTATACCCAGCAGTGCTTAGAGGCCAGTGCTGGGTACCAGGGTTATACCCAGCAGTGCTTAGAGGCCAGTGCTGGGTACCAGGGTTATACCCAGCAGTGCTTAGAGGCCAGTGCTGGCCATTGAACTCAGGGACCTCTCCTGTACAGTATAGGCTAGACTGTACTGTACAATGAGTTGTTCTCTTGGTCCCAGATTACTAATGTTTTGGCTTGAAAGGCTAGTTTTTTTTTTTGTTGTTGTTGTTTTTTTTTACCACACCTGCAGGTGCTCAGAATTTACTCCTGGCTCTGTGTTCAGGGATTACTCCTGGTGGGGGTTGGGGGCCGTATGTGATGCTGGAATCGAACCTGGGTTAGCTCTGTGCCAGGCTGCACTGTGGCTCTCGCCACTAGCTGGTTTTCATTGAAGAGTCAGGTTATAGCCGGAAAGCAGCCTTGGGTAGTATGTAAATGAGCAGCATGGGTATCACTTGTCACTTGTCCTCCCGTTGTTCATCGGTTTGCTTGAGCAGGCACCAGTAACATTTCCATATGTCCTGTTGTGTGCTAGTGTAGCCCAAGGGCATCTGCTCACTTGAAGAGCCTCAGACCATTCGTTCAGGTCATGGAATGAGGTCTATAATTGTTACTATTTTTGGCATATCAAATACGACACGGGTAGCTTGCCAGGCTCTGCCATGTGGGTGGGGTACTCTCAGTAGTAGGCTCTCAGTTCGTGCATTTACTGATAAGCTGTGGAGTCCGGATGTTGAAAATGGCAGCCCTCATGCTGCAGTGATTCCTCTGGCTTCTTGTGAGGCTCTATTGGGATGGCGGGCCAGGGCTAGAACCTGCCTTCCCTCCCGGACACCTCATGATCAGCTGAGCACAGGGATTGCTGGTAGCACTAACTGGACTAAACCTGTCCAGTACACTAACTGGACTAAACCTGCCCAGTTAGTGTATCTGTGTCCTGTGTATCTGATATTTGAATTACATGAAATATATATGATTTCCTTTTCCTAGAAAGCCCAATAACTTTTAGCAGCACAGTCAGGAAATAAAACTGAGGCCATGGCTGTATTCCAATAAAACTTTATTTGGGTGCCTAATGGCAAAAACTTGTGTTAGGCAGTTTGACCTCAGGGCTGCTGTTTGCTGATCCCTTATCAAGCACAGTGCTGGGGATAAAATAGAATGTCAGTAAATCTCTATTGACGCAGACCTTGATTTCACAAACTCTTCCCTGTGTATTTGAGAGCAGGTCAAATACGCATTTTGGAAGGGTTTTCATTGTTCTTGGAGGGGAGGCTCTTTCCAGGTAACATTTATAGAGTCTGGACGTCACTCAGTGGCATTAGCCTGCCTGTGTGCACTGGGCATTGCATTGCAGTTGCCTTGTGGGCCCAGCAGTGCTAGGGAGCCCATGGCTATCCCAGGGGTACTTTGGGGAGATCATCAGGGCTATGTTTGGGAGTGCTTGGGAGGCTCCGTGGTGCTGGGCTTGAACCTGGGGATTTATGCATTGCTGACCCAAGTGATACTTTTATTTATTTATTTTTTTTTTTTTCGGTCACACCGGCGATGCTCAGGGATTACTCCTGGCTCTGCACTCAGTAATTACTTCTGGTGGTGTCGGGGGACCATATGGGATGCTGGGAATCGAACCCAGGTCAGCTGTGAACAAGGCAAATGCCCTCCCTGCTGGGCTATCACTGTATTATCACGCCAGCCCCCAAGAGGTACTTCTTTTTTTTTAAATATTTTGTTAGACCACCGTGAGATACACAATTACAAAGATGTTCATAAGATGTTCATATTTGGTTTTTGGTCATACAGTATTCAGCACCCATCCCTCCACCAGTGTCCATTTCCCATCACCAATGTCCTCGATTCCCTCCGCCCTCCCCTAGCCTGCCTCTATGGCAGGTTCTTTATTTCTTTCTCTTTCTCTCTATCTCTTTCTCTTTTCCTTCCCTTCCACATTGTGGATTACAATACAGACATTAAAAGGTTGTCATGTGTATCTTTTTGCCTGTATTTAATGCCCCAGAGGTACTTCTTGAAGGAAGTTTTCTTTTTTAGAAATTGTTTGTTTCAGGAAAAGTTTACTTAAAAATTTTTTTTGTTGTTTAGAGGTCACATCTAGCCGGTGATCAGGGATTACTCCAGACTCTGCTCAGGGATCACTGCTGGGGAATTGAGGGACTGTTTGGGGTGCTGGGAATCACACCCAGGTTGGCTGCATGCAAGGCAAGCACCTTACCTACTGTACTGTCTCTCTGCTCCAAATTGTATTCTTTAGAAAATAAAAGTATAATGCCTTCCAGCACAACCTCTTCTCCTTGTGGTCTTCTTGCCAGGGTCTATTGGGATGGTTTATTGGGTCTATTGGGGCCCATGAAAACATTATATCGGGTTATATTATATTATGGGTTATATTTTATCCATTTTGCCCTTAGTGCCTAGCTAGCGTTGGCTCTTGGACAGGGATACTTAATAAATCTTGTTAGTGAATAAATTATTTTACAGTCAGCATTTCTTAAATGTAATGCAAATTATCCCCCCCTTTTTTTTCTGGCCATACCTGGCAGTGCTCTTGGCTATGTGCTCAGGGATTATTCCTAGTAGGTCTGGGGGACCTTTTGGGGTTCCAGGGATCTAACCCATGTAAATTGTGTGCCAGGCAAATGCCTTACTGTCTCCGATCCCAAGTTATACATTTAATTACAGTGAGTGTCTTTGTTTTGGTTTTACTGATGTCTGCTTTGTATGGAAACACTGGTTTTCTCATGCTGATTGGACTCTGAGTCCATTCAGCTGGCACCACAGGACGTAAACCTGTCCAGTTAGTGGACGACCTTGAACACAGTGAGCCAAAAGAAGCAGCTGTTAGCAGGTCCAGTGCTTTAATAGCTACATATTTACTTTCGGTTTCTTGCTAATTAGGATCAAATCCAGAATGACGAAGTGCGTGATTTTTACAATATTGTTATAAAGCATTGACAATTGTATGTGTCTGGTTAAAACCAAGATAATGAATCTTGGGAAAAAAAGGTATCACTGTATCACTGTCTTCCCGTTCATCACCGATTTGCTCGAGCGGGCACCAGTAACATCTCCATATGTCCTGTCTCATGCAAGTAGAGCCCAAGGACACCTGCTTGCTCCAGGAACATAAAGAGCCTCAAACCAATCCTTCAGGTCATGGGAATGAGGTCTATAATTGTACTGGTATCTGGCATATCAAATACGACACGGGTAGCTTGCCAGGCTCTGCCGTGTGGGTAGCATACTCTTGTAGTCATCTCAAAATCCAGCATTTATTGATGTAGCCATGCGAGCCGGGCTGTGATAGGCTGGTCTGCTGGGTGGAGTTCTGATGAGGGGGAAGTCTGGATGTGAAAATGCAGGTCCTCATGGAGTGGGGGGTCCTCTGGCTTGTTGTGAGGCTCTGCTGGGGTGGTGGGCCAGGGCTAGAACCTGCCATCCCTCTCGGGCGCCCTCATAAGCGGCTGGGCACAGTGAGAGCCAGTAGCAGCTCTGCCCCCCCAAAAAGGTAGTTATAATAAAGACAGCTGAATGAGTGTATTTTCTTTATAGATGAAAAACACATTTAGAACTTGAAAGACCACGAAAGGAGAATAATCTAAGTGTTGATCAAAAAGGGTTCTATTTGCTTAAGAGGAAGCTGAAACTTAGAGGGCAACTTTTTTTTTTAGCTTTATTTATTCACTTGTCACTTGTCTTCCCGTTGTTCACCGATTTGCTCGAGGCGGGCACCAGTAACATCTCCATATGTCCTGTCACATGCTAGTGTAGCCCAAGGGCATTTGCTCGCCTCCAGGAACATGAAGAGCCTCAAACCATTCCTTCAGGTCATTGGAATGAAGTCTATAATTGTTACTGGGTTTTGGCATATCAAATACGACACAGGTAGCTTGCCAGGCTCTGCCGTGTGGGTGGGATACTCTTGTAGTAGCCTCTCATCTCATGCATTTATTGATGAAATGTGCAGAAAGCGACTACACAAGACAGGGAAAGATCAGCTTTTCTGCTAGGTGGAGCTCTGACGAGCTGTGGAGTCCAGATGTTGAAAATGGCGCCCTCATGGTGTGGGGGCTCCTCTGGCTTCTTGTGAGGCTCTGCTGGGATGGCGGGCCAGGACTAGAACCTGCCTTCAGCTTTATTTATTATTTTTTAAAATTTATTTTATTATACCACATGAGATATACAGTTACAAAAATGCTCACGATTGGGTTTCAGTCATACAGTCATACACCATCCCTCCACCAGGGCCCATTTCCCACCACCGGAGTCCCCAGATTCCCTCCCCTCTCCCAGCAGGCACTTTGCCTCTTCTCTCCCTCCCTCCTTCCCTTCCTCCCTCCCTCCCTCCCTCCTCCCTCCCTCCCTTCCTTCCTTCCTCCCTCCCTCCCTCCTTCCCTCCTTCCCTCCCTCCCTCCTTCCCTTCCTCCCTCCCTCCTTCCCTCCTTCCCTCCCTTCCTCCTTCTCTCCCTCCCTCCCTCTTTCCCTCCCTCCCTCCCTCCCTTCTTCCCTCCTTCCCTCCCTCTCTCCTTCCCTCCCTCTCTCCTTCCCTCCCTCCTTCTCTCCTTCCCTCCCTCTCTCCTTCCCTCCCTCCCTCCCTCCCTCCCTCCCTCCTCCCTCCCTCCCTCTCTTCTTCTGTCTGGTGTCTCTTTCTTTTTTTTTTTTTCTTTTTTGGGTCACACCCGGCAATGCTCAGGGGTTACTCCTGGCTCTGCACTCAGGAATCACTCCTGGCGGTGCACGGGGGACCATATGGGACGCCGGGGATCGAACCCGGCCGGCACAGGCCTGCCGCGTGCAAGGCAAACGCCCTACCCACTGGGCTATCGCTCCGCCCCCCTGGTGTCTCTTTCTTTTGTTTCACTACTCAATGCTTACTCTTGGCTCTGCTCAGGGTCATTCCTGGCTGGGCTGCTGGTGGTGAGGTTGCATTTGTGGTCAGCCAGGCAAGGCAAGGGCCCTGCCTGCTCTACTATCGCTCTGGCCCCACTCTTAGATCGTTTCTAATCTATAGTTTCCCCTGTTATTTGTTGTGCTTTGTAATTTTCATTCATTCATTCATTCATCTATTTATTTATGCTTTATTGGTCACAGCCAGAGATGCTCAGGGGTTACTCCTGGCTCTACACTCGGGAATTACTCTTGGTGGTGCTCCGGGGACCATATGGGATACGGGGGATCAAACCCCAGCTGGCCCTGTGCAAGGCAAATGGCCTCCCCTGTTGTGCTGTTTCTTAGATCCTTCCTCTTTTTCTTTTTTGACAAAATGTCCAACCATACAGTATTTTCTCCCTTTCTGTTTTTTTTGCCTAAGGATTTTAACCATCATTCATGTTTATCAATTAGATCCGTTATTTCAACTGAGACATAATTAGATATTGATACCCTAATTACATTTCATTTGAGCTGCATTTGAAAACGAAGGTTACGGTGTTTAAAAAAAAAAGGTTTGAAAACTACTGGCTTGTAGCTGTTTGATCAGCTCCGGGAAGCAGGAACTGTGAGGTAGGGACTGTTACTGTTGTAGACACAACAAGGCTTTAAACCTTCAAACCAACTCATGCATGTTGTTTTTTGTTCTGCTGTTCTTTCCCAGTCCCACAGTGAAACCTTTCAGCGAAGTGAGATTTTAACCTTTGAAGGGCATGGGGGAGGAGCCGAGGGGGGAGTTCTGCTCTAATGAACGCAGGGAGTGGTTAAGGCCTGAGGCTGCACAGCCTGAACGGTGACTTGGGAAGAAGCTTCTAGTCCTGCGTTCCGCAAACTCTTTACACCCACAGACCAGAGCCTGCCCCTGCATGGGTCCACAGACTGGCAGTTCAAACCAAGGCCAGCAGACCAGTGGGTTTCAACTATTTATACCAGCGGCCCTGGACTGGTCTGTGGATTAGTGGTTGAAGACCCGGGTTCAGTCTAGGCATTTCTCATGATAGTGGCACCTGTCCCATGTTCCATCCCCTCATTCCACAGTGCAAGGGGCTCCTGTAGTGCACAGGCTTCAGTTGTGTCGTGTCTGTTGTGTTCTGCCGGAATCCTGGTGGCAGTGTTGAGGGCCAACTCTCAGTAATTCTGAATTGATAACCTCAGGGCAGCCGGAGGGCTCCCTTGTTGGTCCCCTGTCCTAAGAACTGCCAAGGACAAGCCACCTCTTAGCGGTAGCTTTGGATGATCCCTGGCCAGCAATACCTTCTGTTCCTCTGGCGAAGAGAAGAACGGCTGTGGAGCACTTGGTGTTCTCTCGCCTCTGTGGAGGTCACAGGAGAAAGGACAGGGAGGAAGGCCTTAATTAGCTGGGACAGCTGGAACAGGGCCACTTGGCAGTGTCTTATTTAGCCCTCTCAGTGGGGCCGGTTCTCCTAGTGACAGTGCAAATACTCCCTCCTTTTATAGCTTTAACGTCTCTGAGAGATTAGTCTTCTTCCGTGAGCTCTAAGACGCTCCGCTTCTGTTCAGTTTAGGGCTGACTTAAAAAGTCAAATAGGTGGAATAACCGAAATTCCTTTAATCTGTGTGTCCTCTTTCAACCGCCAAAGCATGTTTTATTCTATTTGTTCTGAACCACTAGTCCAGTGCATTGTAGGTGAGGACATTGAAGCCCAGCAAGAAGGTGCTTCGCAAAGATGACAGCAGATTAGACTCTGGGTTCCAGCCTCGTGTGTTTTCTTTCTGTCTGTAATGGAGGCACAGAAAGGAGGAGGCAGCAAAGAAAATCCAAATCACTTCCATGCGCTCCCGCCCCTTAAGCAAAGGTGCCAAAGTGCTTAGCTCTTCTTGTTATAATGTAATATGGTGAAAAATTTTATTCCTTTAAGGCCCAATGTGCTTAAGTGATTTAGTGAAGATCGAAAAACTAAGAAATGGGCTGGAGAGATAGTTTGCAGCTTAGGACACTTTGCCTCACATGTGGCCAGCCCTAGTTTGAATGCCTGTCACTTCATATGTTCCTGAACACTGTCAGCAGTCACCTTTGAGCACAGAGCCAGGAACAACTTCTGGAGCGACCTGGGTGTGGCTCTAAAAGCGAGCAAGCGAGCGGCGAGCGCCGCAGACAAGAAGTAACTGCCTCTGTATTCAGATCTAAGTGTGTTTGGTCTTAAGGCCTTCCTACCATTTTTCTCTATCTTTGATATGTATTGTAAGAGTTGTTATTGAACTGTGGACATAATGCTTTGTACAAGGAAAATAAGAAAATCTTGGGGGCCAGAATGATAGCCCCTTTGCCTTGCACATGGTCAACCTGGGTTCGATCCCTGGCATCCCATATGGTCCCCAAGCACTGCCAGGAGTAATTCCTGAGCCAGGAGTAACTGAGCGTTGCCAGGTATGACGCAAAAAGGAAAAGACAAAAGAAAAAGAAAAGTTCAAGATTTAATAATCACTTTTGGATCCAGAGCCATAGAGAGAGTAGGGTTCTTGCCTTGCATGTGGCAGGCCTGGGTTCAGTCCCCAGGACCCTGTATGGTCCCCCTGATCTTGCCAAGAGTGAGTGATCTCTGAGTTCAGCCAGGTGTAAGCCCTGAGCACTACCAGGTATGTAGTACTAAAATAAAAGCAGAACAAATCACTTTGTGGAATTCATACTTTGTTCATGCTTGCTGCTCTGATAGAGTGACAGGGGATATAAATATCCTTGTATGGAAGACAACGGTCTGTGGGAGTAGAGAGTGCCCAGTCATGGTGGTAGGGGAAGCGGTCAGCGAGGGACGCCCATCAGTCTGGCCGTGAAGAATATCAAACTCGAGGGCCAGTGTACTAGCAGGCCCCATTGCCTGCTAGGAACTCTTATGGCAAGTTACTTTCTCGGAGTTTACTTCTTCATTTGCAATCTAGAGATTCTAATTTATCTGTCTTATATAGCTCCTGTGAAGTTTAAGAGGAGACAGTCCACATATTTAGCAGACTGTTTGACGCATGGGGGAGCTCTCCTTAGTCACTTATCATTATGATTATATTGTGGAACCTTATTTCTCTCATTTTCAGCTGAAGTGAGGAGACATAACACGAACCTCTTTAGAATGTCACCCTCACGAATGGGGAGAATTTATATAAATGGTTTAAAAAAAGAATTCCTTTCAGACCTAAGATTCTGTCAAAGTAGAAACTGTCCTGGAGGGCAGCTGTTAGGTACCTTGTATCTGGTGGCCACAGAAACTTGTGCATTTTCCTCATCACTAGACTAGCTAAGGTGCTTATTCCTTGGAGACATCTGCTACCACCAGTGAAAGCCCACTGTTCTATTACTTACTATTCTTGTAATAAGTATCATCAAATTATGGCTTCCACAAAGGTTGTTAAACCTTACACTTCTTTTTTATCTTTTGAATTTAGTATTTGTCTGTGGCTTAAGAATTTTCAGCATTACAGCTGTCAGGGAATGTAGTATATTGATACAAGACACAGGCTTTACTTTGGTTGTTTAGGGGCCATACTTGGCAGTGTTCAGGGGTTGTTCCTTCCTGGATTTATGCTCAGGAGTGATTCCTGGCTGTCTTCTGCTGACCAGATGTGCTGCTGGGAATTTGAACCTGGGTTGAGCACATGTAAGGTCAGTGCCTTACCTCATGCAGCGACTCTCAGGCCCCGTTAAGGCACAGGCATTGAAGTCAAGCAGACTCCGGTCAGGTCTGATTCCAGGCTGACCTCCTGTGGTAAGTTTATTGTAGAGAGTAATGTAATAATTAACAGTACAGATAGTCTGGGCATGTGCTACCACTTTAGGGGCTTGACTATTCTGGGATAACTGGACCAACAGTCCTCTTACGCATTTGTGCAGTGTAAATGCAAACTTTTACACTTTGGGAAAATAAAGGTTGGGGACGTCCCTCATCATTAGAGCACTTGCCTTGCAGATATGAAGCTATGGGTCTGATCCCCAGTATTGCTGCAACAGTGAAAAACTGTGTTAAGAGCAACATTATCATATGAAGGGATAATAATTATTGTCATAGTGTAGAAATCGGGACTGGAGTGATAGTACAGTGGGTAAGACATTTGCCTTGTATGTAACTGACCTGGGCTTGATCCCGGCAACCCAAGTCTGCTAATACAGTCTCCTGAGTCTGGACACAGCTGAATGGTGCCCAGATCCCCTTCTCTACCAAATTCTTTGAAATTAAGTTTATAAAAGCCAAAAGCTTTTTTTAATGTGAAAAGGAAGTGTACGCAGTCATGTGCTTAACCACTGTGACACATCCCTGGTCCTCTTACACTTCTGATAATGAAAACTTTTTTTTTAAAATTTTGTTTCCTCTCCAAAACACCTACTGACATTTCATAAGAAACCAGTGTCCCAGGACAACCAGAGAGGTGAGTGAGCACAAAGCCATTCCCCACCTACTGGTAGTTCGGAGAGAAAGTGGGGCCGACTCTCCTATAGGGCACCTGGGACCGCCCCTTCCAGCAGACGGGGTTCTTGCTGCAGAAAGCTGGAGATCTTGGTTAGCCCACTAACCCCTGTTCATTACCAGATGCCGTGGAGGAGGAGGTAAGTGTCGTGCTTTGAGTCAGTAACTCAGCTCTGAGAACTGTTTCTTGTTAATTGCAGCTGTCCCAAGGGGGACTGAGGGAGTTAGGAAAATGACATTCCGTGTTTAGAATTCTGCATTCTGCCTCCCCCTCCCCCACTTTGAATGAGCTATTTTTGCTTTATAAATGATGCATTTATTTTTATTTATTTATTTTTGCTTTTTGGGTCACATCCAGCAATGCTCATGGGTTATTCCTGGCTCTTCACTCAGGAATTACTCCTGGCAGTGCCGGGGGACCATATGGGATACCGGGATCGAACCCGGGTCAGCCACATGCAAGGCAAATGCTATCTACCTGCTGTGCTATGGCTCCGGCCCCTATAAATGATACACTTAAAAATGAAGAAATTGGGGTCGATTGATTGCCTTATAAATATTTATTAAGAATTTACTATAGTCAAAGAAAATATAGGAAAAACCCTCCATGACATTGAAGCTAAAGGCATCTTCAAAGGTGAAACATCACTAACAAAGCAACTAGAAGAAAAGATAAACATATGGGACTACATGAAACTAAAAAAGCTTCTGCACCTCAAAAGAAACAGTGACTAAGATACAAAGACAGCCACAGAATGGGAAAGAATATTCACCCAATACCCATCTGATAAGGGGTTAATATCCAGGATCTATCAGGCACTGGTAGAACTTTACAAGAAGAAAACAAACAACCCCATCAAAAAAATGGGGAGAAGAAATGAACAGAAACTTCAGCAAGGAAGAAATTCGAATGGCCAAAAAACATATGAAAAAATTCTCATCATCACTAATCATCAGAGAGATGCAAATCGAAACAACAATGAGATACCACTTTACACCACAGAGACTGGCACATATTCAAAAGAGCAAGAACAACAAGTGCTGGCGTGGATGTGGTGAAAAGGGGGCACTCCTCCATTGTTGGTGGGAATACCGGGCTGGTACAGCCTTTCTGGAAAACAATATGGACATTCCTCCAAAGACTAGAAATTGAACTCCCATTTGACCCAGCCATACCACTCCTGGGAATCTACTCTGGGAAACCAAAAATACGCAGCGGAAACACCATCCCTACTTTTATGTTCATGGCAGCATTGTTCACAATAGCCAGAATCTGGAAGCAACCAGAGTGCCCGAAAATCGATGACTGGATAAAGAAGCTTTGGTACATCTACACAATGGAATACTATGCAGCTGTTAGGAAAAAATGAAGTTATAAAATTTGCCTATAAATGGATGGACATGGAGAAGATTATGTTGAGTGAAATTAACCAGAAGGAGAGAGACAGATACAGAATGACTGCATTTATTTGCATAACATAAATATATATGTACATATTATGATACCAATATCCAAGGTCAAGTGAAACATATATCAGGAGATCTTGTCAAAGGTGGAAATTATCACAAGCCTGTGGGAGTCAGAGGCTAGGTAAGACAGAAAATGGAATAGTGTGCTAACTATTGTCGAGGGTACTAATGCCAACCTAGAACTGAGCATTAAATAGAGGCAAAAGATACACATGACAACCCTTTAATGTATCTTCTGTAATCCATAGTCTGGAAGGGAAGGAAAAGAGAAAGAGAGAGAAAGGGAAAGAAATAAAGAACCTGCCATGGAGGAGGGCTAGGGGAGGGGAGGGAACTGGGGACATTGGTGGTGGGAGATGGGCACTGGTGGAGGGATGGGTGCTGGAACACTGTATGACCAAAACCCAAATATGAACTTTTTTAATTGTATATCTTTGTAATTGTAAAAATAAAAAATTAAAAAAAAAAAGCCAAAAAAAAAAAAAAAAAAGAATTTACTA
>JAJIBD010017180.1:0-20533 GCA_021461705.1 Cryptotis parvus
ATGCCAGGTTGGAGGCAGATGCCGGATCACTGAGCCAGGAGTAATCCCTGAGCACTGAGCCAGGAGTAATCCCTGAGCACTGAGCCAGGAGTAATCCCTGAGCACTGAGCCAGGAGTAATCCCTGAGCACTGAGCCAGGAGTAATCCCTGAGCCAGGAGTAATTCCTGAGCACTGAGCCAGGAGTAATCCCTGAGCCAGGAGTAATCCCTGAGCAATGAGCCAGGAGGTAATCCCTGAGCACTGAGCCAGGAGTAATCCCTGAGCACTGAGCCAGGAGTAATCTCTGAGCACTGAGCCAGAAGCAATCATGAACACTGAGCCAGGAGTAATCCCTGAGCACTGAGCCAGGAGTAATCCCTGAGCACTGAGCCAGGAGCAATCCCTGAACACTGAGCCAGGAGTAATCCCTGAGCACTGAGCCAAGAGTAATCCCTGAGCACTGAGCTAGGAGTAATCC
The DNA here is from genome assembly GCA_021461705.1 of Cryptotis parvus. Taxonomy (NCBI): domain Eukaryota; kingdom Metazoa; phylum Chordata; class Mammalia; order Eulipotyphla; family Soricidae; genus Cryptotis; species Cryptotis parvus. The sequence continues at coordinate 459 of JAJIBD010017180.1, forward strand.
CTGAGCACTGAGCCAGGAGCAATCCTTAAACACTGAGCCAGGAGTAATCCCTGAGCACTGAGCCAGGAGCAATCCCTGAGCACTGAGCCAGGAGTAATCCCTGAGCACTGAGCCAGGAGTAATCCCTGAGCACTGAGTTAGGAGTAATCCCTGAGCACTGAGCCAGGGTAATCCCTGATCACTGAGCCAGGAGTAATCCCTGAGCACTGAGCCAGGAGTAAACCCTGAGCACTGAGCTAGGAGTAATCCCTGAGCACTGAGCCAGGAGTAATCCCTGAGCACTGAGCCAGGAGTAATCCCCAAGGGCCCCCAGGGAGACTTACCTGCGGCACACCTGCACCCTCCGCGTCCAAGTACCTAGCGACCGTGCCGGGGCCTGCGCCGGGCACCTGGGGACACGGACAGTGAGAAGGGTCCAGCCGTGGGTCCAGCCGTGACCCCCGCCCTGCCTCCCAGCTGTGGCAGAAGCGCTCACCTCCCTCAACAGCTTGAAGACCAGCTCTGTGCCGTGGCGCTGGCCCCTGTAGATGTCCACAAAGGTGCCCCTGGCACAGTCGGTGGGGGGGGCTGAAGCTGTCCGTGGCCTGGACCACGTCCGCCTCTTTCCAGAAGAGACTGTCTGCGGACCAGCTCCAGGGCACTTCCTGCTGAGCAGAGGCGCTGCAAGGCGGGGAGTCCTGAGACAGGGGACAGACTTTAGTGTGGGCGCCTGAGTGTCACCAGCCTCATCCCCAGGAGCACCCCAGATGTTCCCTCAGCCTGCCAGGAGCAAACTCTGGCTCTGATCCAGGAGTAATCCCTGAGCACTGGGCCAGGAGTGATCCCTGAGCACGGAGTCAGGAGTGATCCCTGAGCACTGGGCCAGGGAGTGATCCCTGAGCACTGTGCCAGGAGTGATCCCTGAGCACTGGGACAAGGGGTGAGCCCTGAGCACCACAGGGGTTGGCTTTCCCACCGGCCTGCCGCACCTGGCTTCATGGACAGCCTCACTCATTCCAGGGGCTCCTCTACTGCGCCCCACCCCCGCAGGGAATCAGCACATTGGGTTACCTTTTGAATCTGGGCTGGGGACCTTAAAGACAGGGGATCCTCGGCAGAAGCAGGTGGGGCTGGCTCCGGGGCGACAGGGCCTGGAAAGGAAGAAGGGGCCCAGGTCAGGCTGGGCTGCCCCAGGAAGTGGGGCCAGGCAGCCCCCACTCACCCCCACTGCCCTAAATGACCACAGGCACCTGGCCTGGCCCCTGAGCGCCAGCACCCCCACTGCCCTTGACCTTCCCAGGCCCATTTGGGCTTGTGGAGAGCCTCTGTCGAACCCCAGCACAGGGTGCAGAGCAAAGTGGCCTTGGGTGGCCAATCCCTAAGTGAGAGCCAGGAGTAACCCCCTGAGCACTGCTGGGTCTGACTACTCAGAAGCAGAGCGAGCGTGAGAGCAAGAGACAAAATAAAAGACGAGACAAAAGTATCTGCTCTACCTGCTGTACCTGGGTCCTGGCTGGCCCCACACCCTCTGGACTGTCCTGTTCTCTGTCCATCCTCAGTGTCTTGCACAGATACGGCTAATGGCCTTCCTGGAGGCCCCGAGTCCGGGGGTTCGGGCAGGGAAGGCAGGATTTCAGGACCGGGTTTCCCTGAAACAAAAGAGAAGAATCAGCTTCCTGCGGCCGGGCACGGGGAGGAGCCTCGAAGGAGGGGACAGTCCAGACACACAGGCCAGGCTCGGCCTCCAGGCGTGTCCAGTCCAGCGAGTCCCATCATCTGGGAAGTGGGATGGCAGCCAGTCCAGTTGCTCCCTGACCGGGTCCAGCTCTGGTCTCTGAAGTCAGACACAGCTGTGTGACCTCAGACAATTCTCTCTCTCCCTCTCTGGGCTGGACCCCTCACCTCCCCCAGGACAGGCTGACCACGTGGCCTGCTGGCTGTGGGAGGGGAGAGGTGAACCTGCACCCTGCCCTGCCCCACGCAATCCAGCAAGTAGCCACTGGGGGTTGAACCCTTCTGTCCCCCATGGAAGGGCAGGAGCTGCCCAGGTTAAAAATCTTGCAGCTGCGGGGCCGGAGCGATAGTCCAGCGGGTAGGGCGTTTGCCTTACATGTGGCCGCCCATGCTGGTCCGAGTTTGATCCCGGCATCCCATATGGTCCCCGAGCACCGCCAGGGAGTAATTCCTGAGTGCAGAGCCAGGGAGAAACCCTGAGCATTGCCGGGTGTGACCCAAAAAAGTAAAAAATCTTCCAGCTGCTTGACTTGGGGCAAAGCTCCCTTAGAGTTCCACAGAAGTACCTGACAAAACCTGAAATGATTTTATTTTTGGGGTGTTGTAGGACCACACCTGTGGTGCTCAGGGCGTGCTCCTGGCTCTGTGCTCAGGTAATACTGGACGTGGGTCAGAGAGCTTCCCTGGAGCGCATCAGAGGCGCAGGCTGGCTGGCTCCTAGCTCAGCGCGAGACCCAGAGGGTGGCCTGCCCCAGGCCTTGGGGTCCCTTTCATGGTCCCCAACTGTGGGTCCTAGACCACTAGGGTGGAGGCCAGGCTGGAGAAGTGGGGCTTCAAGCTTGGGCACTGTGGGGGTCCCCGGTGGGGGACGGGCAGTTTAGCAGACACTGACCAGTCACAGGCTTGAAGCAGCAAAGTGCCAAGGCCGAGGGAATGTTTAAGACTTGGGGGCTCCGTGTGGATGCCAGAGCGACTCTGAATCTGCTCGGCCTCGGCTTCTTCCTCTCGCCCGGGAAGCTTTGGGAGGCCCTTGTGAGTGGTGGACAGGGTGTGCTGGTCAGCAGCCAGAGCCCTGTCGCTGGGAGACAGTTTTAGAGTCATTAGAGTCACCACCTGCACTGGGCAGGAAGCACCTGCCCACCCACTAGAACGGGAGACCCCAAGCCCAAAGGAGGGGCGCCCACAGGGATGTGCGGGGGGTGACCGGGATGGGGCAGAAATTTCCTTCCTGCCAGTGACATTCTTCCTTTGAAACTATCTTATGAGTTTTATTTGGGGGCCGGAGCGATGGTCCAGCGGGTGGGGTGTTTGCCTGCAGGCACCCGACCTGGGTTCAATCCCGGCATCCCATATGGTTCCCGAGCACCGCCAGGAGTAATGCCTGAGCGAAGAGCCAGGAGTAACCCCTGAACACTGCCGGGTGTGACCCAAGAAGCAAAGAAAAAATAGTTTTATTTGTTGGGGGTCAGCGCGATAGTACAGCGGAGAGGGTGTTTGCCTTGCACGCAGCTGACTCAGGTTTGATTTACGGAATCCCATAGGGTCCTCCAAGCACCGTAGGGAGCAATTCCTGAGTGCAGAGCCAGGAGTAACCCCTAAGTGTCGCCAAGCGTGACCCAGAAAGACTAAATAATTTTTAGATAAACAAAATAATAAGAGGCCTGAGAGTACAGTTGGGAAGGCACCGGCCGTCCTTACACACAGCAGACCGGGTTCAATCCCGGCACCCCATATGGTCCCCCCAAGTCCACTAGAAGTGACTCTGGAGCACAGAGCCAGGAGTAAGCCCTGAAATGGCCAGGGCAAATGCCGCCCCAAGAAAAGCCCATGTCCCGCCACTGCCACGTAAGTTCCGAGAGTCGTAATAAATCAATCTCGAGAGAGATCAACCAGCTGCAAAGCTTTTCTCCGGCTCCGCTGCAGGCCGAGACACAGGGTGATCTGCGGGAGGGGCAGCTCCCACCCTGATAACGCCCCAGCACCTGCCCCCAAGCCCCAAAGCCAGCACCATGACTGGAGCCCGAACGCCCAGTTGAATATTCTGGATTTTCTGGAGCGACATCTCCAAACTCTGACCCCAGATTGGACAGGATGTAACGCAGAAGCCAACCGATCTCCACTAAGGAAAACATTAACACAGAAGGTTCACTTGCAGGGTTGGGCGGTAGCACAGCGGGGAGGGCGTTTGCCTTGCATGCGGCTGACCCGGGTTCGATCCCCGGCATCCCATAGGGTCCCCTGAGCACTGCCAGGGAGTAATTCCTGAGTGCAGAGCCAGGAGTAACCCCTGAGTATCGCTGTGTGCAACTCAAAAAGGAAATAAAGTTTCACTTGCAACAACAGCTTAGAAAATTCTCAGACAAGGACTTAATGTCCCCATGGTGAGCTACAACAATTTTCACAATTTTTTCTTCTACAGAAATTTTTTTTATCATTCTGTTAGCCATTTGGTGATAACAAGCAATTTAAAATAAATTAATGTTGGGGCCAGAGCGATGGCCCAGCGGGTAGGGGCGTTTGCCTTGCACGGCGGCCGCCCATGCAGGCCGGGTTCGATCCCGGCATCCCATATGGTCCCCGAGCACCGCCAGGAGTAATTCCTGAGTGCAGAGCCAGGAGTAACCCCTGAGCATTGCCGGGTGTGACCCAAAAGACAAACAAAAAAATAAATTAATTAATGTTGGGGCCGGGCGATAGCACAGCAGATGGGCGTTTGCCTTGCACGCGGCAGACCTGGATTCGATCCCGGCATCCCATAGGTCCCCCTGAGCACCGCCAGGAGTAATTCCTGAGTGCAGAGCCAGGAGTAACCCCTGAGTATTGTTGGTGTGACCCAAAAAGCAAAAAAATTAATTAATTAGTTAATTAGTTAATTAATTAATGTTGGCCTGCTACAGGGGCGGACCTGAGGGGTGGCTGGGAAATCCGAGAACCGAGAGCAGGCGGTAGTGGTGGGCGCTGTCGGAGTACTGATGCCTCTAAGAAATCATCATGAAGAAAGCTGTGACCAGGCGTGTATGAGGGGCGGGAGGAAAAAAGGAGATCAGGGCGCTGGGCTGGGTAGGGCCCGCACTGCCCACCGTGGCCACTCTGGTCCTAATCAGTGGCTCCTCTCAGTGTGCCCAGGTATGGACCCCCAGGAGGGCCAGGGCACCCTGGTTGGAATTTATTTTCCTTTTTTGGGTCACACCGGCAATGCTCAGGGGGTTCTCCTGGCTCTGCACTCAGGAATTACTCCTGGCAGTGCTCGGGGACCACACGGGATGTCGGGGATCGAACCCGGGTCAGCCACGTGCAAGGCAAACGCCCCTCCCGCTGGGCTATTGCTCGGCCCCTTGGGTGGGAATTTTAACACGACTCTGCAATGCTCCTCCTTGTGTCTCGTTGTGTCCTTTACCGTGCTGGGGTGTGTCTGAGGGGAGGCACGGGCAGGGGGTGCTCAGGGGTCTCTCCTGGGTCTCACGGGTCCTAAGGGATTCTGGTGATGGAACCCGGGTCAGCTGCGAGAAAGGCGCTGAGCCTCCCTCTGCGCTTCTGGCTTGGGCCCGCATCCTATTTCCTAGGATGTGGCCTGACAAGCCCCAGAAGACCAGGCCACGTGCCTGCTGGACCTCTGAGCCCACCGTGGAAAGGGCGAGCCAGATGGGGTGGACCTGCCGCGCCCCGGGCAGCCCACAGAGAGGAAGACGGCCCCTAGGGTGGCCTTTGCTGGGACCTCCAGGGGCCAAACCTGCAGGGCCCAGAGGCGCGGGCGCTAAAGTGGGGACATGCCGGCCTCAGCGGGGGGCCATGGAGGCAAGGCCTGACCTCCTCTTCCTCTGCGCCCATTTTCACAATGTCCCGCCTGGAGAGGCAGTGCTGAGCCCTGAGGCCACCACCAGCATCCACGGAGCTCTGACAGCTAAGTCGGGGCAGCAGCGACAGGCAACGTCCTCCGGCCGCCACCAAGATGACCCGAGTCCAGCTCAGGGTCACCATTTCCTATTATTTCCAGTCAGCCCTGGGACTTCCTGTGTCTGTGGCTCTTGCCTCACCCTGGTGGCACCTGCCACCTCCAGGTCACCCTGCGATATAGCTGACACCTACAAGGGCCGTCTGGCTTACTCTGCACGGACACCCCCATCCTTTACTCCAAGGCTTAGACCTGGGGCGCCCCAGGAGTGGCTGGGGGCTGCCCTCCAGGCGGCCGCCGCAAAGCACGCAGCCGGGCAGTCGCCCCCAGCTGCTAACTGGGCCTTTCCTGGGTGAGCAAGGCTGGAAATCCCCACCCCTGCGGGCCGCCCCGGAGCTCAAGTGGCAGAGTCAATGTTTGTTTTCATTCTTTTAGTTAAATCATGTGGTTCAAAGAGCCCCTTCAGAAACAAGTGATTCAGCAATAAAGGCCGAGCCCTACAGCAAGGCGGTCCCTCTCTGCCCTCCCGACGCCTGGCTCACCATCGCAGGGATGCACACTCACATGCCAGCCACATACATGCACCTTCACACGCCGTGCAGCTCCCAATGCACACTCCACACACGAGCCTGCACTCATATCTCCTGCTCCAGAGAGAGCCGATAATCAGGCGGACGTCCGATGCACGGGCCTTGGCCTCCTCCCTCAGGACCCGGTCTCCTCATGCTGCCACGGCTCACCCGACTTGCCCTCACAAATCCAGTCACGCAATCACTCACTCACTTTCATTCACTTATTCACTCTCACAAATTCACTCATTCAGTCATTCTTTCGCCAATGCCTTCACTGACTCACAAATCCACTCAGTAACTCCTTCACTCCTCAGCAACTCACCCACTCACTAACTCACCCCCTAACTCCTCAGTAACCCACCCCTCACTCAGTAACTCAGCTCAGTTACTCCTTACCACTCAGCTACTCCTCAGTAACTCACTCACTCATTCCTCAGTAACACCTCATTCACTCCTCAGTAACTCAATCATTCACTCCTCAGTAACTCAATCATTCATTCACTCCTCAGTAACTCAATCATTCATTCACTCCTCAGTAACTCACTCACTCCTCAGTAATTCACTCACTCACTCCTCAGGAACTCACTTCACTCACTCACTCTTCAGTAACTTACTCACTCCTCAGGAACTCACTTTCTCCTCAGTAACTCACTCACTCACTCCTCAGTATTACATCCACTGTTAAACAGACATGTTGCAAACACTCCTCAGTAAATCACTCACTTTAGTAACTCACTCACTCACTCCTCAGTAACTCACTCACTCACTGTGTCAGGGACCAAGAGTCCCACCAAAGTTGCTAAGACTTTTTTTTTTTTTTTTTGCTTTTTGGGTCACACCCGGCAATGCTCAGGGGTTACTCCTGGCTCTACACTCAGGATTTACTCCCGACGGCACTCGGGGACCATAAGGGATGCGGGAATCGAACCCAGGTCAGCCGCTTGAAAGCAAACACCTTACCCACTGTGCTATCGCTCTGGCCCCTGACAAGACTCTTAGCAATGAACCAGCCGTACATGTGTGAGCTCCTGGGTTCAACCCCAGCACCAGACACAGGCAAACCTGACAAGATCCCAACCTTAAATGAGGTCAGTGACTGATGGCCCCCGGGAGGAGCTCTAAGCTGAGAGCACAGCTGGGCTGCTGGAAAGTCCCTTCCAACATGGGTGCCACAGGAGGCGTCCCAGGCAGGTGGCCTGGAAGCAGAGCCACTAAGAAGGCGGGGACGGCAATGGAGACAGCAGGTGTGCTGAGGCAGGTGCAGAGGCCTCCAGAAACAGGTCAGGCTGTGCCTCGCCAGCGCCATTCCTGGGGTTGGGAGGTGGGGGAGGGGAAGGAGGGGAGCAATTGGCAGGGAGTTAGACGTGGGACTCGTGTGCGGGGAGTCCCGGGCACCCCAGGGGCCACAGACACCCTCTCCGACCCGAGCTCCTCTGCCGCAGGGCCACATGGCTTTGCTCTGCATGCAGGGACCAGCCAGGCGGGAGCTCCCTGTCGTCCTCAGGCCAGTCACCTGCTGCCGTGACCTTGTCGACTAAGTACAAGAGCACAGCGGGCCGGCGGACCTGGAGAGATGACTCTGTCAGGAGAACGAGTTGTTTTCCAGAGTCTATCTGTGAGCGCAGAGCAATGAGTCTACCCTGACCAGTGAGCGGTCTCCGTCAATGGCGAGAACAAGCGCGGGTCAGTTCAGGGAAAGCCGGTTCCTCCCTTCCCACTCCCTCTCTCCACCCTCACACGGACGTCAGCATCCAGACCTCGCTCCTGGGGAAGGGAAGTGACCTCCCTAGCCACCTCCTGAGCTCACAGAAATGCCTCCTCCCAGAATGAGGCCATAGTACAGCAGGGAGGGCGCCCGGGGTCGATCCCCGCATCCTCCATGGTTCCCTGAGCACTGCGGAGTGATTCCTGAGGGCACAACCAGACGCTGCCTTCACCACTGGGTCTGGTCCAAGAAAGAAAAAACAAAAATAGAAAAGAAGTCCCAGTGAGTCCTCCCTTTCCTCGGAGGGGAGCACAGCGGCTGCGCGGGCGCCCAGCAGGGCTCAGCCCACCATCACTGGGGGCACTTCTCTCCATCTTCACTTCCTCATCTGTGAAATGAGCCGCTAGGCACCTGAGGCAAGAATCTCACGGCAGAGCTGGAGCCGCGGCAAGTTCTTCAGGACCCGGCGCGCACCTCAGAGAGCTGCTCCCGTGGCGGACGACGGGGAAGCTTTCAGAAACGCCACCACAAAGCCGGGACAGCTCTGCCGCCTCCGGGAGAAAGTTTTGCTTTGTGTCCCCGGCGTTTCCTGTAGTGGCCAAAAATTCCCCAAAGAGCCCCACTCCAGAGAGGAAGTGAGTATCTGAGCTTCCCGAGTAGCAGAAACTGTCAAGACTGGGCAACTGGCGTCCAGGGTGACGGGACCGCGGGGAGGGGTGTCTGCCTTACACGCAGCTGCCTGGGGCTCGATCCCCGGCACCCATAGGGTCCCGAGCCCCTTCCGGGAGTGATTTCCGAGTGCAGAGCCAGGAGCCAGCGCTGAGCACTGCTGCGTGTGCGCCACAGGACAAGAGTCGGACAAAGGCCAACCAAAGAGAAATTCCCCCAAAGGGGGCGGCCTCCGGCCCTGCAGCTCCGGGTCCCCGCCAGGCCGGCCAGCAGTGGGCGCACCTCAGCCAGACCTCGCAAACCCCCTGGTCACAGGGTCGGGCCTGGCCCCTGCAGCCTCACGCCCCTCTGACTCCCTGCTGGGCTGTGCGAGCGCCAGGCCCTGCCAAGTGGCCCCTGGGCCTGCCACTGGCGGGGCGGATCCTCAGAGCAAAGCTTGTGTTTCTTCCCGGAAGCTCGGCCAGACCCAGCCTGACACACAGGCCTGGCGGACACTCCCCTGCGGCCTGGTGTCTTCCCCGGCGGGTCCGTAGTGTCCACTCACGGGGCAGCGTCTCCATACACAGGGCTCTGGTGTGTCTGGTTTGTTTTGGTTTGGGCCACACCCAGCAGAGCTGGGGCGCTGCAGGGCAGGGAGGGAGCTTGGTCTTCCACAGAGCCTCACTGTGCCCACCGAGCTGTCCCCGGACCCCTGAGAAGCCTCTTTCTCTCTGGGGAGGCGAAGGGGGCACACACCCCAAGGTACGCAGTGTTCAGAGGGGACAGGGCCAGCGGCCGAAGTGCAGGGCAGACATCTTGCTGCAGGCTGATCGTCCTGGAAACTATTTCCTTCACTCCCTACTCTCCCAGCTCAGAGGCACAGGCCTCGCCTCCCCGCAGTTCTGGTCACCTGCCCCCTGCCACAGGCTTTGGCCCTCGGCTCCGGTGGCATCTCACCAGCTCCAGAGCTCGGAAGCGAACACAGCCCCCTTCCTCGGACCGCAGCCTGTGAGAGGCGTGGGCCCCAGCCTGGTCTCTGCTCCTAAGGCCCCGGATCACAGTCCCCTGCCTCGGACGCTGAACGTGGCCCCTGAGCCCCTAGTCGGCCTGGCTTCAAGTGCGGTTTCCCTCCCCCAAACCCACATTGCCCAGGTCTCTGCGGCGGCTACGGTTCCTCGCTAAGTTGGAGTGTGGTGGAAAGGGCCAGGGAAGGCAGAAGGGAGCGGCAAGGCGCGAGAACGAAGGCCCGGGAGGGCTGGGGCCGCCCAGGGCTGCGTGCACCCACAGGCCTGGGTTCAACCTGGCACCGTATGGCCTTGAGTAGCATCTGGGTGCCCCAGAGAACCCACACACTGACATCTCAGTGGCCAGGGCACTGAACCGCCAGCTTTAGTGGGCTGAGCATCACCAGAAGTGGCTCCCAGGCCCCCAACCCCCCACAAACTCTGCTTGGGAGGTCCCTTGTGAAAGAGAGAGGGAGGGAGGAAGGAAGGAAGAGAAGAAAGAAAGAAAGAAAGAAAGAAAGAAAGAAAGAAAGAAAGAAAGAAAGAAAGAAAGAAAGAAAGAAAGAAAGAGAAAGAAAGAAAGAAAGAAAGAAAGAAAGAAAGAAAGAAAGAAAGAAAGAAAGAAAAGAAAGAAAGAAAGAAAGAAAGAAAGAAAGAAAGAAAGAAAGAGAAAGAAAGAAAGAAACAGAAAAAGAAACAGAAAGACAGAAAGAGAAAGAAAAAGAAAGAAACAGAGAGAAAGAGAAAGGGGCCGGGCGATAGCCCAGCGGGTAGGGCATTTGCCTTTGCACACAGCCGGCCTGTGCCAGCCCGGGTTTGATCCCCAGCATCCCATGTGGCCCCCGACACTGCCAGGAGTGATTCTTGAGTGCAGAGCCAGGAGTAACCCCTAAGCGTCGCGGGTGTGACCCAAAAAGCAAAAATAAAATAAAATAAAATAGGCCGGAGTGATAGCCCAGCGGGTAGGGCGTTTGCCTTGCACGCGGCCGCCCATGCCGCCCGGGTTCCATCCCCGGCATCCCATATGGTCCCCTGAGCACCACCAGGAATAACTCCTGAGTGCAGAGCCAGGAGAAACCCCTGAGCATCGCTAGTGTGACCCAAAATAAAACAAAAATAAAATAAAATAAAATAGAATAAAATAAAGATGCTTCCTTGGGCGGGGCAGAGGGACAGCAGGCAGGGCCCTGGCCTTGCGCTCAGCCAACTCGGCTCTAGCCTGGCACCACACACGCTCCCCAAACCCACCAGCGTGATCCCCGAGCAGAGACAGGAGTAAGCCCTGAGCACCACGGAGCATGGCCCCAAAACAAAAATCGAAACAAAACTAAGACCTGGGTCTCAAAGAGCTGGAGCTCTTTGCATGTGGGGGTCGGGCTGGAACACGCGTGTGCGGCCCCTGAGCACGGAGGCAGGAAGGGCACTGGCGTGCCATTGGCTGTGACCCCAAAACCAGAACAAAGAGACGACAACCACGATGGGGCAGGGCCAGGGACGGGCAGAGCACTAGCCTTAGGCAGAAGCCCAGGGTTTACCCCTTGCACCCCAACAAAAAAGATGTAAAATGTGGTCAGACCTGGTTAGAAACCAGGAGCCGAGAACCTATCACTCTGCTGAAGCCACAGGCCCGTCACAAAGGCCTGGGATGACCCGGCCAGGCCCACAGCCCCGAGGCCCTCAAACCCAGCAGGAAGCAGCTGGGACAGCCAGGGGCCCTGTCCCGGGCATCCCTGTTCTTCTCAAGAGTGCACAAGGGCCTCCCACCAGAGCCTCAGGGCCGCACCAGAGGTTGCAGGTGCTGTGGCCAGCCTTGAAGCCAGCAGGCTGAGAACACACAGATCCCTGCCCCAACACAGCCCAGCGGCAGAGACGGGAGCCTCCACGGCTATATTCCCAGGGGAGCTGCGGGGGCAGGTGCCGCCCCATTCCGGGACTCCAGCCCCAGAAGGGAAGGCGGCCAAGGGAGCCCACTGACCATCATAGGGCAGTTCTCCAGTGGCCGTCTGGGGTGGGGGGTGGGGGGGGGGCGGCCCAGGATCCCTTTGGGGCGGGGGCTGCAGGGCAGGGCCCGGGTTGGGGGGTTTGCCCCGGGGGGGGGGGTGGGGGTGCGCCGCGGGGGCGGGCGGGGGGGGGGGGGGGCCCCCGGCCCCCCTATATATCCCCCCCCCACCACCGCCGGGAGTTTTTTTTTTGTGCCCGGGGAGGGGCCCGGGGGGGGGCGGGGGGGGGGGGGCAGGAAAAATTAAGATTTAGGTCTCCAGGTCCCTCGAGTGATCACGGGTGAAATGCAGCATCATGGCTATTGGGGTGCCCAGAGCGGAGGGGTGGGCTGCTGCCCCGGAACTGAGGAGCCCCAGCTGTGCACGAGAGTCTTCCTGCCAGAGACCCCAGGTCCGGCTGCCCTCAGGAAGCCTGACGGGGTGACCGAGTCTCTGCCGCAGACGGGCCAGCTCTGCGGCGAGGCCAGGGAAGAGAGAGAGAAGCTCACATGCAAAGGCTCGAGTCCCACAGCTCGGGGGTCACGGTGGTTTGCAAGGGGCAGCCCTGGTGCGTCCAGACTTCCTGTGTGGGGCTGCCAGGGAGGGTCCAAGGAGAAGCCAGACAGAGGGCCCAGAGGCTCCTTTCCGCAGGAGGGCCGAGATACCGCAGGGCCTCCAGCCAGCAAGACTCACCGCGTGACTGGCGTTCTCCCACCCTCTGCAGATCCAGTGACTCTGGCCCTGGCAACGAAGGGCAAGAAGATTGGGGGTGGGGGCGAGTGCACCAGAGCCGTGCTGAATTGGGGGCGGCAGCCTCCCACCCGGCTCTCTAGTGCCCAGGTGCACCGCCACGGCGAGTCTCCAGCTCACGGCGCGTGAACGCCTGTCAATCATGTCTGTTAGTGCGGGGGCCATGCCCGGGGTCATCGGGGGTTCCTCCTGGCTCTGCACTCAGGGGTCACTCCTGGCGGTGCTCAGGAGACCATATGGGGTGTCGAGGATTGGAGCTGGGTTGGCCACATGCACGGCAAGCGCCCTCCCGCTGTGCTATCACTCTGGCCCCAGTGAATGCTTGCCGGAAAAAAGTTCCCCGACCCTCGAAGGAGCGGGAGTCACCTGACTTCCATCCCTCAGAGGAAGGGTTCCTGGCCAGACCCTGCATGTCTAAGGAAGTGGCCACACAGCGAGGACCGCGGCAGTGGTCTCAGATGGTCAGCGCCCTGCCCTCCCGTTCAGAAGGACCCTTCAGGTGGGGGTGAGCGCGGCTGAAACCACCAGCAGCCATCGCTCTGGTGCCCAGTGAGACGACCAGAGTATTTTCATGGGTTGCTTTATTTGTTTTTTTTGCGGGGTCACACCCAGCAATACTCAGGGGTTACTCCTGGCAGTGCTCAGGGGTTACTTCCTGTGTGCAGACACTCAGGAATTACTCCTGGTGGTGCTCAGGGGACCATATGGGATGCTGGGGATTGAACCTGGGTCAGGCAGCGAGCAAGGCAAACGCCCTCCCCGCTGGACTATTGCTCCAGCCCCTTTTCATGTGTTTTTGGCAATCTTTTCCTCCTGATAGTCATCCCACACCGTGTGGGGAGGGATGTGGTTGCCTGCAGGGTTTGAACTTTAAACTCCAGGGGTTGCTTTAATCTCCCAGCGGCAATCTTTCTTCTCGGTTGGTTTTTGGGGGTGACACCCTCCCAGCAGAGGTGGTGCTCAGGGTTAACTCCTGACTCCGGGCTCAGGGGGTCACTCCTGGCGGGGCTGGGACTGGACCCACATTAGATGCGGGCAGGGCTCCCACGAGTCGCTGTACTCGCTCGCTGGCAAACACAGGCGGCGTGAAAACAGCGCCCGGCCTTCAGCTGTTGACTGCGCTGCTGGGAAATCCACGCCAGGAAGGGAAGCGTCTCAGAGCAAGGTGCAGGGACAGACGGCGCAGGCTCTGCGGCGGGGCCAGGGGAAGAGAGAGAGAAGCTCACGCACAAAGGCTCCGAGTCCCACAGCTCTGGGGTCACGGACTCTGAAGCGGAAAGCACGGCGGTGAGGTCAGTAGCAAGCACGAGACTGTGTCCCTCAGAAAGGCCCAGAACCGGCCGGAGAACGCAGCGGGCAGGGCGTCTGCCTGGACGGGGCCAACCTCATCTCATGCCCAGCAACATGTGTGGCTCCGGAACTCACGGGAGTGACCCCCGCCACAGAGCACTGCCGGGCGCGGCTCCCGAAACACAAACGGCCCAGAGGACATCCCGGCCCCTTGGGGGCCGCCTCCACCTCGCCCGGCATGGGCACGCCTCTCATCCGTCTGTTCCCTTTCGTTTCGTTGTGGGGGGCAGGCTGCTCCCTGCTCTCTCTGCTGGCTTTGGTGCGGGTCTGGGGGCCACAGCCGGCAGTGTGAGGGGTCTGAGGGGGTGCTGGAGCTGGGGTCAAACCCGCTACCTCCAGCACAGCACGGGACGGGAGGCGGCGCAGCGGGCAGGGCACTCGCCTCGCGCCTCCCAGCACCACACGAGCCCTGAGCGCCGCAGGACTAAGTCCTCACTCTGCCTCTCGGCCCCAAAACAGACGAAGGAGACGCGCGAGCTGCTGTGTGCAGGTGGGCCGGGCCCAGGGCCTCGGTACCTGCCAGCCCCGGGCCACGGCCACCAACACAGGAGGGCTCCCGCCCGCTCTCGGTGTGACAGCGCTGACCGGCTACAGCCAGGGCCGCTGCCTGTGAGGCAGGCGGGCGCAGTGTCTGTGGGAGCGTCCGGTTAGTCAGCAGAGGCTCCAGTCAGTGTGACTGACCCCAAACAGCTCATCACCGAGCAAGACCCAGCCGGATTCCGGCAAGCCGCACCCAGCCCCACCCCGCGGCCTTTCCAATGCCGGAGGAGGGACCAACACCAGGGGACATCCCTCACGCCCACAAGCCACCAGGCTCTGGGGAACACAACAGGGGCTCACGGGAGCAGAGACGCTGCTACGTGCATTGTGTGTGTGAGAGTTGTGTGTGTGGGGAGTGTGTGTGTATGAGAGTGTGTGTGAGTGTGTGATGATAAAGTTTGAGAGTGTGTGTGAGTGTGTGTGAGGGAAGGAGTGTGTGGGTGTGTGTGAGAGTGTGTGTGAGTGTGTGAGTGTGTGAGAGTGTGAGTGTGTGTGAGAGAGTGTGAGTGTGTGTGAGTGGTGAGTGTGTGTGAGAGCGTGTGAGTGTTGTGAGTGTGTGTGAGTGTGTGTGAGTCGTGTGAGTTGTGTGTGTGGGAGGCATGTGTGGAGTGTGAGTGTATGAGTGAGCATGAGTGTGTGTGATGTGTGTAGAGCGTGTGAGTGTGAGTATAATGAGTGTGTGGAATAAGTGTGTGTGTCTGTGACGATGTGTAAGTATGCATGTGTATGTATGTGAGTGTGGGAGAATATGTGACTGGCTGTGTGTAGTGTGGGGCATCACAAACCCCAGAACCCCCAGGCCCTCCCTGGCGTCCAGACAGCCCATTCGACATCTGAGACCCAGCCCCCAACCGTGGGGTCTGAACGTTCACCCGGCTGTCCCCCCACACCAGCCTGTCCCTCCCTGTCCCCTCACACCAGCCTGTCCCTCCCCGTCCCCCCCACACCAGCCTGTCCCTCCCCTGTCCCCCCCCACCAGCCTGTCCCTCCCCTGTCCCCCCCACACCAGCCTGTCCCTCCCCCCCGTCCCCCCACCACCTGTCCCTCCCCGTCCCCCACACCAGCCTGTCCCTCCCTGTCCCCCACACCAGCCTGTCCCTCCCCCCTGTCCCCCCACACCAGCCTGTCCCTCCCCTGTCCCCACCAGCCTGTCCCTCCCGCTGTCCCCTCACACCAGCCTGTCCCTCCCCTGTCCCCCACACCAGCCTGTCCCTCCCCTGTCCCCCCACACCAGCCTGTCCCTCCCCTGTCCCCTCACACCAGCCTGTCCCTCCCTCCCCCCCACCACCGTCCCCCCCCGCCCCCACCACCGTCCCCCCCCCCCCCCCACCAGCCCCCCCCCCCCCCCCCCAGCCGTCCCCCGC
Organism: Cryptotis parvus; assembly: GCA_021461705.1. Lineage (NCBI taxonomy): Eukaryota > Metazoa > Chordata > Mammalia > Eulipotyphla > Soricidae > Cryptotis > Cryptotis parvus. The sequence goes on from JAJIBD010017180.1 coordinate 15,976, forward strand.
CCCCCCCCACCAGCCTGTCCCTCCCCGCCCCCACCAGCCCCCCCCCCCCCGCCCTCCCCGCCTGCCTCCCCCCCCGCCCCCCCCACACCAGCCGCCCTCCCCCCCCCCCACCAGCCTGCCCTCCCTGTCCCCCCCACCAGCCTGTCCCTCCCCTGCCCCCCCACCAGCCTGTCCCTCCCCCGTCCCCCACACAGCCTCCCCCCCGCCCCCCCACCACCCCCTCCCCGCCCCCACACCACCTGTCCCCCCCCCCCCCCGCCCCCCCCCCCCCCCCCCCCCCCCCCACCAGCCTGCCCCCGCCCCCCCACCAGCCCCCCCCCCCGCCCCCCCACCAGCCTGTCCCCCCCCGTCCCCCACACCAGCCTGTCCCCCCCCTGTCCCCCCACACCAGCCTGTCCCTCCCCTGTCCCCCACACCAGCCTGTCTGGGTGGCGTAACCTAGAACCTTCTTTGGCTCCAGCCTCCTCACTGGACGGATGTGGGCACTGCCCTTTAGGGACTGCCCAGGGTCAGGAGTCCCCGGCACCTGCGGCCCCAGAGCGGGGTATCTAGGAGTGAGGAGGGCGGGGACAGAGCAGCGAGTGAACAAGAAGAGCCGAGGAGTCAATGGGTTCTGCTATCTCGACACTGCAGTGGATACCAGCCCCTTATCAGAGGGCACTGGGTGAATGCTCTTTCTCACTCTGTGGACTGTCTTTGTATCTTGGTCACCGTTTCTACTGCAGTGCAGAAGCTTTTCAGTTTCATATAACCCCATTTGCTTAGTTTTGCTTCCATTTGCTTTTCAGTGTTGTTTCGTCTTTGAAGATGCCTTTAGCTTTGATGTCGTGAGAGCATTTTTGCTATATTTCCTTTGATGTACCTTATAGATTCATGTCTGATGTGGAGATCTTTATCTTAGATAATACTGGAAGTTAGGACCAGGTCCTTCCCAGGATCTTTCACATTAATATACTCTATACAGTTCTAGGCAGGCTCTAGCCCTGGCCCGTCATCCCAGTGAGCCTAGCAAGAAGCCGGGGGAACCCCACACCATGAGGTCAGTGGTTCTCAACATCCGGACTCCACAGCTCCTCAGAGCTCCACCCAAGAGAAAAGCTGATCTCTCCCCATTGAGGTTCATCAGTAAAGCTCGAGATGAGAGCCTACTACTGAGAGTGTACCACCTACACAGCAGAGCCTGGCAAGCTACCCGTGTCGTATTTGATGTGCCAAAAACCAGTAACAATTACAGACCAGCGCCCCATAACCTGGAAGGAATGGTTTGAGGCTCTTGTGTTCCTGGAGTGAGCAGATGCCCTTGGGCTCTACTTGCTTGGGGCAGGACGTATGGGGATGTTACTGGCTCCCACTCCAGCAAACCGATGAACAAGGGGGAAGACAGTGATACAAGCTGAGGAGTGGGGAAGCAAGCCCCAGGGCGAGCTACTCCTGTAAGGGAAGTGGGTAATTCTCAGGCGCAGAATGGGGAAATGAAATGAGGGGGTGCGGATCCTACTGCAGACCTTCCCTGTTCCCCCCACTCCGGCCAGTGTCGCTGCTGGCGGCTGCACAGTGGGCGGCTCAAGTGTGCTTCACTTACCGGGCAGGGCTGAAGCACACCTGAGGCCGGGAGACCGGCTGGACCCGGCACGTGCAGGCTTTGCATGGGGGCGGCTCAGCTTCAGCCCCCACGGTTCTCCTGAGCACAGTGAGTAGCCACCCAAGGACAGAGCCGTGGCCCCAGAGCAGAACGCCTGATCTGGACAGCACCGGCATAGCGCTGTGCGTTATATAAGACACGGTCTAGTGTTACAGCAACTGGGTTTCCAGACACCAGCCATGCTCGGAGATCACTCCTGGCCATGACCAGGGGCCCTGCGCGGTGCTGAGCACAAACCGGGGCCCAGGCGAGGCACGTGCCTGTCCCCGCACTCTCTCCAGCCTGTTTCTCCTGTTGTTCCAGTCAACAACAACAGAATGGGGGGTGCAGTTTGGGGCTACACCGCAGTGCGGCTGACTACTGCGGTGCTCAGGGATCTGCGTGGGTGCTCGGGACAGAACCAGGCTCTGCCGGATGCGGAGGTCCGACCCGCTTCCGCTTTACTATTGCTCAGGCCCCAGAAGCAGAATTTTTTTTTCTTTTTGGGTCACACCCGGTGATGCTCATGGGCTATTCATGCTGCACTCAGGGATCACTCCTGGGGGTGTTGAACCCTGGTCGGCCCCAAGCAAATCAAAGGCCCTCCCTGCTGTGCCATCGCTCAGGCCCCAGTAGCCAAATTCCTGAGGCACATGGCCGCGCTCCCGTGGCTCCTGTGGCTCCGTGCTCCGTGGCTCCCGGGCCCCCTCCCAGCTGCCCCCGCGGCCCCACTCACAGCTGCTCACGATGTGGGCTGCGCGGTAGAGCTGGAGGCGCCGCAGCAGGTCGAGCAGCTGCTGCACCGTGGCCTGCCGCATGCTCCACCACCACAGCAGCTCCGCGTGATGCTCGCGCCCTGCACCCGCTCCAGCGCCCTGATCCTCCGCAGCTGCGTCGGGTCTGTGATCACGTAGGAGGCTGGAAGAGGGGGTCGAGGAGGAGAGTCCCCCACAGCCCTCCCCACTCCACGCCCCGCCCGCGGGCCTCCGGGAGGCCCCCAGGCTCAGAACTGACTCCCCCCTGAGGTCCACCGACCCAGCACCGCTCCCACCTACAGGAACCCAGGGGAAAGACTGCGAGGCGGGGGCTGGGTGCTCCAGGAGGGCCCGGCCTCCCCTACGTCCCTCCACCCCGCCCCACCCCGCCTTTGCTCTCTCTCTCTCCACTGGGTGGGGCTGCTGGAACCCCCAATCTTGGGGGGCTGGGATTGGGCCTACACTCAGTGTTGCTCATAGCCACTCCCGGCTCTCGGCTCTGTCCTTGGGGTCCCTCCCAGAGATGCCTGAGGGACCAGGTGGTCCCAGGGATAAAGCCCAGAGCTGGGGGCCGCTCCCTCAAGGGGACATCCTCCCAACACAGCTGACCACGGCCTTCCCGCTGTGCTTCGGCTGGTGACAGGTCATCTGCTGGGGCTCCGGGGTGAAAGCCGGCCTGACCTGGGGACCCCCTGTGTGCACTCGCTGCCCTGGGCTACCCGGGCCCTGAGCCCTCAGCCTTTGGGGCAGAAGCTAAGTGGACCTTACTCTAGGGCTTCCCCTGTACCTGTCCATGCAGCTCTGCCCCAGGCGAGACCCTGTCCGCGGATCTGAGCTACACACCTTCCCCAGCTCTGAAGAGGTGAATGGGGCCCTGCCACGCTACACAACAGCCAACCCCTGGTTCCAGCCACATGTGTTCCTTACCACTGCCTGGCATGACCAACGAGCAAAGAGCCGGGAAGGGCGAAGCCCTTGGCATGAAGGGGTGTGACCCCGTCTCCCTCCCCTACTCACTGCTGCCTTAAAAAGGGGCCCGGAGCAACAGCACAGCGGGGAGGGCGTTTGCCTTGTGTGCGGCCAACCGGGTTCGATCCCCAGCATCCCATATGGTCCCCGAGCACCACCAGGAGTAATTCCTGAGTGCAGAGCCAGGAGAAACCCCTGAGCATTGCTGGGTGTGACCCAAAAAAGCAAAAATAAATACATAAATAAATAATTAAAAAGGGGGCCCAGAGCCATAGCACAGCGGGTAGGGCGTTTGCCTTGTGCGTAGCTGACCGGGTTCGATCCCTGGCATCCCCATATGGTCCCCTGGAGCACCGCCAGGAGTAATTCCTGAGTGCAGAGCCAGGGAGAAACCCCTGAGTATCGCCGGGTGTGATCCAAAAAAAAAAAAAAAGAGGGGGCTTAGGCAGAGCAGCAGGACGGGGCGGGCGCCTGCCTTGCATGAGGCGACCGGGTTTGATCCCCGGCACCCCATATGTTCCCTAAGCACCAGCAGGAGTAATTCCTGAGTGCAGAGCTAGGGAGGAGCCCCTGAGCATCATTGGACGTGATCTAAAAGCAAACAAAGAAAAAAAGAAACTGATGTTTGGTGGTGAACAGCAGGACGTCGGCCACAGGTGGGAACTATTTCTCTACCTCTGGACATTATTGGTTGATTGATTGATTGACTGATTTTTTTTGGGTCACACCAGCAATGCTTAGGTGTGACTGCTGGCTCTGCACTCAAGAATTACTCCTGGAGGTGCTCGGGGACCCCTATGGGATGCCGGGGATCAAACCAGAGCATCGTCAGGTGTGGCCCAAAAAGCAAACACACAGCCCAAGCTCTAACACCAGCACTGCGGCAGCCTGAGGTCCTGGAGCACTGACAGCATGTGAGGAGCACGGCTGAGAAGGCCCCAGGGAGCATCGCGCAGCACCAAGAGAGACGTTGAGGCCTGGCCCTGTGGCATCGCTGCAGAGTGGGAGCACGTCAGCCAAGCAGCTGTGTGCCAGCCCGACGCCGTCACGGGCACCGCAGCAAAGGGGGAGGGCAAGTGCTCCTCACCCCTGAAGAGGCCGGACCACAGGTGCTGGGCGCCCGGGACAAGCGCAAGCCGGAGTCTGGCTCCATCGGCATCGCCAGGAGTGACCTCAGCACTGAGCCAGGGCGACCCCTCAAGAAATAACAAAA